>JAEQML010076451.1:0-13355 GCA_016904865.1 Pissodes strobi
TCATTGAGCTATGTACGCGAGATGCGGAGACGATCCTAAAGAAAGGGCGAGTGAAGATCGGTTGGATAAATTGCAGAATCCGAAAGCGCGCTCAGGTTCCAAGGTGCTTCAAGTGCCATGGCTATGGACACATGGCAATGAGCTGCAAGGGCACGGACAGGGGCAAGGAGTATTTTAAGGGTGATGAGGAAGGTCATAAGAAGGGTGACTGCACCAAGGCTGAGAATTGCTTCCTATGCGAGGAAATAGGAGTATCGACAAATCATATGTCGGGAAGAAAGGGATGCACTGCTTATAGGAAGGCACTGGACGAAGCAAAGAAAAACTACGATGACCAGAATCATGCAGATCAATCTGGGCAGAAGTCAGGCAGCGAGTGCCCTAATGGAGCAAATCAAATATGAGAGCAGGTGCAGAGTGGTATACAGATTCGACCGGTTATGCGGCCATATGGATAGCAAACCGTCGGACCACGATTGAAGCAACAGGAGGTGGGCCAGGTTACACCTGGATTAAAAACAAGGGTCAGCTGTTACCTTTTGCCGAACGATCCTATCATAGACTTCGAGAGGAAGCTGGCAGGAATAGAAGATGCAATCAGGAAGGTAGGAGGACAGGTCCTCGTGGCCGGGGACTTCAATAGCAGAACCATAGAATGGGGAATGCTAACCACCGATGGACGAGGAAGAAGAATCCTAGAGATGGCAGCCAGACTCGGACTGGTCTTCATCAACGAAGGAGATACACCAACCTTTAGGGGGGCAGGATGCATGGGAACCATCCCGGACATAAGTATTATGTCTTGGAGTATTGGAGGATTACTTGGCAAGCGATCATCAATACATCGAATACCAGATAGGAGGCAATGCCCCGACAGGCTGAAAAGCATCGGTGATCGGAAGGCTGAGCAGACTCATGGCCAACGTGAGGGGTCCCTCACCTATTAAGATAAAACTGATAACGCGTATGACTAAAGCCATATTGCCCTATGGAGCCGAGGTTTGGGGTGAATCAATGCGATTCAAGAAGTATCGATTGAAGACGGAATCTGCGCAGAGACGAGATGTCCTGCGAATATCTGCTTATCGCACAGTGTCGGCCCCGGCAGTGCAAGTCATCGTTGGCACAATCCCAATAGATCTGCTGACGGAAGAAAGGGTGAGGATTTACCTATCACAGAAATGAAGATCAAAGAAGAACAGTGAAGAAAAGGAAGAAGTAGAAGAGACTTTCCGGAGATGGCAGAACAGATGGAGCAGTGAAACCAGAGGACGATGTGCCAAAAGGTTAATCAGGAACGTGAAGGATTGAACGGAAAGGCAGCATGGCGATGTAAGCTATTACTTGACCCAATTTCTAACAGGACATGGGTATTTTCGGTGTTTTTTGAAGAAAATCGAAAAGGCAAGGGACGATCGATGCACGCACTGCTGGGAGAAGGAAGACTCGGCTGAACACACTTCAAGAAGTGGGCGCAGCTACGGGATAATCCCTCACAAGAAGTGGGGGTTTCATCCTAGAAACAGTCATCGGGAAAATGAGAGAAAAGAAGGAGAGCTGGGATACCGTCTGCACCTTCGTGTTGAGAATACTCATAGACAAGGAAGCAAACAGAGAATGGGAAGGAGAATATTAAGTCCAAAAAATACAAGAGCAAAACAACAGAGAAGCCCATGACTTAGATAAGAACAGGAACAGGAGAGAAGCCTATGACAAAGCAAGAAAAAGGGCCCTCTGAAGTAATACTTGACAGTAAGTACCAGGGTGATTCTAAAACGAAAAGGAAGGAAAAGGGTTTTAGTGGGTCGGCTAGCCGGAGTCTCACACAATCTAGGTCACTCGAACAACAATGCTCTAGACGATGCATAGACAAGCATTTCCTAAACAACCCTACTAAAAAAAAATCACCTAAATATCAGAATATTTCTGCTGACATATCGATACTTTGGCTGTAATTGTTATAAAAATAAAACTGCTATATTATGTCTTATTTAAACGTAAGTGTGGTCTGAGGAATAATTATATTTTGATTAACAAAAGGCTATGTTTGGTTTCAGTATTTGCGGTTTAGGTATATTACATTAATGTGAGATTTGGCAACGTGGTACATATTTAGCAGGCTCCTTCGAAAACCCGTTCACTGTCTAGTCGCAAGTTTCATCTACTAATGGCAACGTATCGATACCAAATTCGTAACGGGCCAGAATCGAAATATAGAAATAATCGACTCTAACTTGTGGCAATGTGTGATGTCAGTATCGATATGTCAATATTCGTATTTTGCGGTGAGATTGGATTTATGACTTTATTACGAATTTAGAGCCACTTTCAAAATTATCGTTTTTTTTTTTATCAGAAAGCCACATGTTGACTTGGCAACACCTCTTTAATTAGTAGCAGCACGACCAATCGACCAAATCCTAGAATTGATGATCGACTGATGTTAGTATCGACATATCGATCACCTAAATATCGAAATATTGACGCCGAAAATATCGATAATTTGCCATCATTGTAGACTACATAATAAGAGTTATAAAAAATCTTAGGGCCGGATTTTCCAATAAGCTCAGTACTGGTCTAAAAATTTGAGGATCTTTTTTTTTCCGGTGTCTTTAAAATATATAGGCAAGAAGGGGCCCTATGTAAATCGTAACCTAGAAATTGCTAATCCGCCCCTGTAATTCAGCGAATTAATTCGCGTTCCGTAAAACGATTTATAATGAAATCGCTTAGATCAATACCAATGTCATAATAACACCATCGACCGATCAATCCGATTATTTTGATTAGTCAAGTATCTCCGATCACCATCTAAATTAAATTTAGCACAAACGATACCGACGGATAGTACTGGGCGGTACCTGATGATAATGTTATTCATTCGGTATTAATATTATTATTATAATATGTTACGATTTGAAGTACCGTTCGATTTTGCGAATAATGGTGTCCTAGACTTAGTGGATACGAATTTAATTATTGCTAAAATCGAAATAACAATCAGATCTAAAGCAAGGTCCACACTCTAGATAGGGCAAACAGTTGACTCTTTTGCTCGTGATGACGTCAAGTCACCATTTTGAAAAATGTGTATATAATGATTACCACGTCATTTCAAAGGCCTTTTTAACCTTAACTATAGTCTATTGAAGTTAAAGGTTTTGTTATAGTGGAAATGTATATTGTACCGTATTTATAAAAAGGCACTTTCCAATTAAAAAAATATATATTTAAAAGAGCACCTTTTCCCCTAAATTCTAAAGGTATTGAAATTAGCTAGTTTATGATGACGGACATGCTATGCCTTTCAAATGAGATATCACTTGAATCCTCTTCCAATTAAAAACGCTCTCCAAGATGGCGTCTCGATACTAAAACTTTAGCATCTTTAGTAACTTTTGAGACGATCGTGTTAGAATGAATAATAGGCTGCATTCACGCGACAACAAAGGACAGTAATAGCATCCTCAATGTCAACCGTGGAGTGATATCAATAGAACCTCGTATAATTTTATAGCCGGGTATACAATAAAACGTCGGTAAAATTAATGCGAATTGCTGTTTTATTCGATTGCACGCTGCTTTTACGACAAGCTATATAATATTTTCATTGGTTTTAGACGCAAAAGTGCAACGCCACCGAACGGCTTTATTGGGTTTTACATCGAGGACAACTTATTTACGGGTAGTAAATTAAATTGAGCCGTCATGAAACGCGTCACGGGTATTTTTTAGTTTTTAATAATCAATTTCTCGAAAGCGGCTGATGCGTGCGGAAATTTGGGACTTTGCACGTTTTTTAGGCAACACTTGGGAGCAGCCGACGATTATTTGCTTTTGACGATCAGATTTTCCTTCTCCGAATTATTACGTCAAATGTCCGATATTTCTAGATACATATTTTTGCAAAATTGTCATAGCGCCGAAAAAGTGAGAAAACAATTCTCTTTAAAATGGTGTCAAGCTAGAAAAATGCAGGTGCCGAAGGGCACTACCAAACAACAACAAATTTAACGCAAAAAGATGTGATTTAATTCCGTCTGTTTGCGATTATGCAAAAAACTAGAGCAATTTGGACCTGCCCTTCGTGTTGTTTCCATAGAAACGACGGTCGCTCCGTCCACATCTTATGTTAAAATTAGGGTGCTCACCAACTGCACTATAAAGAAATATAAATAGGAATATTTTGAATTATTTTTTCCAAATATAAAATAAGTTGATTGCCTAAAATTTCTTTGAAAACGGTCTGAAGGTGAAAAAATGCGCCAGCAACGGAAAATTTTTAAATTTTTTGGTGATTAAAAGAAACCCAATATTTTGCGAGTCTGAATGACTTTTGATGCATTATAAGAAATTTGAAGGAATACGTACGTCCAATATTTTGACATAATGTTTAGGTTAAAATATGCAGATTATACATTTAATTGTCTGAATTCTCTTTGAAAAGAATCGGAAAATGTGGACATTAGTGATTAAGATTTCAGGGTAAAATTTCACTTTAAGCATACCAATGCGTATCGTCGTGTAATCTTCTTAAGCACACAACATTTTTCTAAATTTATTCATTCGATTCAGGAATACTTGCCCAGAAATCATACGATTGACTCGTCCGGTCCGTCCTTCCGAAAACACTTGTTAAGCGAAATTCGAAAGTGCACAGTTGCATCGACTAATTTTCGGGGAACTACGACACTTAGTTACCTATTTAGCAATGTAATAATTGATATTTAATTTTGACCCAGCGATTATGGCTAGAAGATTTTTTGCCGCAACAATGTTCGAGATGAGAAAAAGGGACCCTAATTTAGCAGAACAACGGTTCAACGCTCACCCTGTATAATATAATGTTTATAATAGCAATCAAAGATTTATTGATTCAGGTTAAAACGACTTTTGTAATGAACTACTTATCACCTGACCCTCCTTCCAATAGGAAAACGTCAAGACGCCATTTTGGAAGAGTTTTTGATCGCTATTTATTAACCAAGTTTTAAAAATATTCGAATCAACCATTTCAAGATGGCGGCGGCAATTTAAATATAAGTCCATTCTGAAAAAAATCCCCAAGATGGAGTCGCGAAGACATTTAAAAGGTTTTTTTATAAATCACTTTTAATTCATTGCAATGTCGAAATCAACCGTTTCAAGATGGCGATTTCAATCTTCAACATTGACTACGTTTATCTCGAAAAATCCGGATCCGATCGATTCAATCGTATGTATGTGAATCTCCGTTTTTGTCAAGAAATGAATTACCGGATCTATAAATCCAATTCCTCGATCGTATGCAAATAAACAGAGACCGGCATAGTTAGACAGGCCGAAACAAACTTCTTTTTTAAGGATTTCTGGCGAAAACTCATCAGAGGGGCAATTTTGGATGTTTCTGAAGAATCTGAGCTCATTATTATTATTTTTTTAAAACAGTTTACAATTCAGCAAACCAAAGACAAAAATAAAAAAAGTGAGGTTAGAGATTGCGGATGCCGACAACCCGGATCAGCTGACAAATGAAGTTTCAATCGCGTTTTTGTCGTTAAAAGAAATCACTCCGATCCGGATTAGTCAGTCCAACCCGATTGAAATACCGGATCGAATCGAAGAATATCAGACACCATCGTTTATGTGGATATTTTCAAGCGGATGAAGCTTCAAATGGACATCGACATTGTAGGAATCTCTGAACCAAACCACAGGATCATGCAACAAGGGTCATGGCTGGCTGACCCAAAGATGGACGCTGCTTTAAAATTAAGAAACAATGTTATACCGTCCCTTAAAACAGGGGCAGGAGACAGCTTCGTATGGGCCGAACTCCAAGAATTTATAGTGACAAGTTGCTACTTCCCACCTAGCCTGAGTGAAGTGGAAGTTAGGAATTCCCTGGGATCTCTGGGGACACTCCTGGATAGAACAAACAAGGATTTTTTACTGGTCGGGGATTTCAATGCCTGGGCAACGGACTGGGGAATGCATACCACCAATACTACAGGTAACATCGTGTTAGAATGGATGGTATCCAAAAACTTAGTTCTACAAAACACAGGCAAAGAAGCTACTTTCTCAAAAATAGGCGCTAGCTCCATATGACAAGAGGTAACATCAACGCAAGACTAAGTAACTGGAGAGTTCTAGATCAGGAGACATCAAGTGATCACAGATATATCTACTTCGAAATAGTGCTCACTAACAAGCCTCAAAACAACAACGCGTTAACACACCGATGGAACTTTAAGAAGATAAATATGTCAAAACTTGAGGAAGCTATCGTCAGAGCAAAACAGACAAGAACACCAAACACGCCCCCCCAATTAGACCATCTTATCGTAACGATATGCGAGAACTCAATGCCGAAAAAACATATACATAAGAACAAGAAAGCCGTCTATTGGTGGACCGAACAGATCGCCGAGCTGAGAGAAACATGTCTTGCCCTGAGAAGGAAACTAACCAGAAGTAACCGCAAATCTACCACAAGATCACCGCTGGACAGAGAAAACTTCTTAAAACACAGGAAGCAACTGAAGCTAGCTATTAATGCTGCTAAAAGAAAATGCTGGCGAGACCTTTGCGATGAGATAAATACAAATTGTTGGGAGAGGGCTACAAAATCGCCACAAGGAGACTAAAGATGATCAGTGAAAACAAGGCCCTAACAATGGAAAAAAGTCTGCAAGCAGCCGGAGAACTATTCCCTGTCAGACCTATTGTCGCCTGGGAAAAAGCAGAAATAAGAGACATAGAAACCCCTACAGTGTCCAAAGAGGAACTAGTCTACGCAAGTCACAAGCTGAGACCAAATAAAGCCCCAGGCCCGGACGGCATACCAGCTGACATCCTAAAGCTCATCTCAGAAAGATGTCCTGAACCTTTCCTTAGAACCTTCGACAATATAATAAAGCAAAGTGAGATCCCTCCTTCATGGAAAGTAGCGAAACTCGTGCTGATGGAGAAACCCAGAAAAACAGTGGACGACCCTCCGAAATATAGGCCGCTGTGCCTCTTAAACACAACCGGCAAACTCCTGGAACACATAATAGTATCAAGACTCTCGGAGAACCTACGGTTGACAGAAACACTGTGTGTGCGGCAGCATGGTTTTAGAAGGGGTAGATCCACTATATCATCAGCAATCCAAATGGCATTAGAAATTGCCAAAGCCGCCATTTTTAAGAGAAGTCACAGACAGAGACAAATAGGAGCAATCGTCACCCTCGACGTCAAAAACGCTTTTAACTAAGTGGCGAGGAGAGAGGCAGCCCCCTACCTGATAAACCTCATAAAAAGCTACTTAACAGACAAATCCATTGTCGTGGAAGCGGAAGGCAAAAAGAAATCGTTTGGCATGTCCTGCGGCGTCCCGCAGGGCTCCGTCCTGGGCCCAACGCTGTGGAACATCATGTATGAGGGGCTGCTGAACTTAAAGATGCTAAAAGGAGTAACCCTCATTGGATATGCGGACGATGTGGCTATGGTTGTCACAGGCAAAAACCTGACCATAGTGGAAAATAAAATAGGGGTTGCAATGACACCCATAGTAGGATGGCTAACCAGAAACCACCTACAACTGGCGGAAGAAAAGACGGAAGTTATCATAATTACCTCAAAAAGGTCCGTACCTACGAGAACTTTCAATATCCTTGGAAGAGAGTCAGAATCTGCTTTAGAAATTAAGTATCTGGGGGTCTGGTTTGACAACAAATTATCCTTCACGACGCATATCCAAAAAACTGTCAGTCGGGCGCGGCCCGCAATGACAGCACTGGCAAGAATCATGCCCAACATTGGTGGGCCAGACCCCGGCAAGAGAAGACTATTGTGTTCAGTCGCAAACTACATATTATTATACGCCGCTCCAGTATAAGGCACAATCTACAGACGTCATCCTAGTGATATCTGAGGCACCACCAATCGATCTCCTGGTAAAGCAAGTTACCCAAATATACCAAGCACCGACTCTAGAAAAAAAAGCCGCTCGCTTAACAGCTAAGGAAATGGTAGAAGAAGCTTGGCAAAACAGATGGGAAAACAGTACAAAAGGTAGATGGACGTTCAAACTAACCCAAATATTCCAGCGTGGATAAACAGAAGGCATGGCGACACAGACCATTACCTGACTCAACTGCTGACAGGGCATGGCTGCTTCCGGGACTACACCTATAATATAAATAAGACAGAGGACAATGAGTGCATATACGGCGGTGAAACCGATAATGTCGAACATACCTTTTTTTTACTGCAGGCAATGGAAGATACAACGGAAGACATGTACAACACAAATCGGTGCAATATCCCCAGACAACATAGGTGAAAAGATGATCAGTAGTATGGACAACTGGTCAGTTGTAAAACAATTCGCCAGATCAATTCTAGAACAAAAGATAGAGGATGAAAACCTGCTTGCTAAGGGAGAAGAATAGAGGATGAGAATTACCAGGGGGCGAAGGTACAACAGACTCCCACGGACAACACTCCCTCTGAAGTAATGCGAAAGCGGTTCCAGAGGCGGGAGTGCTCACTGTTGTCAAACTAGAGGAAAGAGTTTTAGCCGGTCGAGGATCCCTGGATTGGGACGTCATTCCGGCACACCCCCAGGCACTAGACCATCAGCCTGGGGCAGTCTGTCTAGCAGATTTCTTAAGCCTCTATATAAAAAAAGGTAGGAGCACTGTGCTTGGTATACTCGATTTAGTTTCGGACATAATGGAATCATTTGAGAATCAGGAGTATCACGCAACAACCTTTTGTGATCTTAGTAAAGCCTTTGACTGTGTGACGCACAGCATTCTCTTACAAAAACTTCAATTTTACAATTTTCAAAGTAATAGTATACAATTATTAAAATCTTATTTGGAGGGCAGTACTCAAGCTGTTCGGGCGGGAGGTGCTTTGTCTGCGGAGAGAGTGATGGATATGGGTGTTCCACAGGGATCAATCTTGGGCCCCTTATTGTTCTTTATTTATATTAAAGATCCTACAAGTACATTCACTCTTTTCGCGGACGATACATCTTTGTCCTACAGTGGAGATTCTTTGGATTTGGCATCGGAAATGCTGTGCGTGTCACAGTCGAGGATTGAAGAATGGTTTAGAGCTAATAAGCTTATGCTCAATAACAACAAGACACACACAACATGATATTCTCCCTGCGGGATCTCTCACGTTTACCAGATAACCAAGAACAAGTAAAATTTCTTGGTATTCAGATTGACAATAAATTGAAGTTTGATCATCATGTTGACTTTGTGTGTGGAAGAATGAGAAGTGGGGCTTTTCCTTTGCGGGGGCCTAGTGCTTGTGACTCCTTAAATACTTTAAAAACAGCTTACTATGGACCTATGCACTCTACTTTATCTTACGTATGTATTGTATGGGGTCACTTATCTCATGCTTGTAGAGTATTTGGCTTGCAGCGGAGAGCTGTGAGGATAATTGCGGTTTGTCCTTCGGGGAGGACTGCAGCGGTGCTTTCCAACAGCATAACATTTTGACCTTTCCACCGGTATACATACATGAAACTTTTATATCAAAAAGAACGAAAATAAATATAAATCGCATTGTGAGCTGCACAACTATAACACAAGAAATAAGGAAAAAATGCGAGTGTCGGAGGGTACTACCAAAAAACAACTAATCTATCGCAAAAATATGTGACTTAATCAATCCTGTTTGTTTACGGTTCACAAAAAACTGGTGCAATTTGGACCTGCCCTTGGTGCTATTTCCATGGAAACGACGGTCATTCCGCTCACATCTAATGTTAAAAATAGGGCGCTCACCAACTGCTCTTAGTATTATTCACTTATAAAGAAACATAAATAGGAATATTTTTGATTATTTTTTGCTAAATATAGAATAGGTTATTAAAGCTAAAGATGCTAGTGCACAATTTAAGCTCTTAGTTTAAGTCACTTTTAAGTAATTGCAATGAAATTAACCGTTTCAAAGTGGCGATTTTAATCTTCAACATTTGAAATAAAAACAGTTGCTAGAGATACTGAATTAAAAAAAAACATCAGCAACGTTGCCAGAGTTCCCCCGCAATTGTTTGGTCGGGTTCGCGGGCAAATCAAATATAAGCCCGGCCCTGTCAAAGGAAGCGATGCGACAAAGTTGACCGATGACGAGAAGCGTCTTTACACGAACCTCGTTAGCGCATTTAATAATTAGCAATCAATTTTCGTATTAATTTTCGCGCGGGTTAACTCTCGATCGAGCCGACAAACCTTAAAAGGAAGTTTTTCGATTTGTCTGAAACCTTGAGAAATCGTCACTTTTTCGTAAAAAAAGGATTCGCCGGCCTACCGGGTGGTATCGACGGGTTCGATTTTTCTTTATTTTCCTTCATTTTATTTACGTGCGTGCGCCCATTAGGTGGTCTTTAACTTGATTCTGATTTAATTCCCCCCGTAACCGCACGATAAATTCGTTAATTATGCGTAAAATTGAACGAGGCTATTTTTTAGTTTGTTTGTAGCCCGACCAATAAGGGGGCACTTGGTTAGAACATTAATAAAATCAAGTTTTATAATAATTAGCAAATTAAAAGGAATGGCAACATGGCATTTCTACTTGCACGTTGCGGCTTTGGCTTTTAAGTTAAGAAAACACCCCCCCCTACTACTAACTTGTCATATTATACATTTTTGCCCCCTTGTTACGTATATACAGGGTGACTTAATGTAAGAAATACTTTTTTTGCATAAAATAATCCATTTTAGGAAATATGCACATTGATTTTGAACAGGTTCATAATTTTCGATATGTTTCAAATTTGACATAATATAGCTACTTTTTGAATGGTATTAATTAAAATATTTCGTAGTAAGTCATGGACATCTGTCCTGAGAGTTATACGCTGTTGCCAATCTTTCCGATATTTCCCAGTGTATCAGATTTTTTTCGGGTAAATTTCAAGGCTTCCCACTTTTATATCTTAACAATGTTAACATCATTTAATATTATTACATTATAACTTACCATGCCATGACAAAGACTGACAGCGACTGCGGAAATCGTGTCATTCTTGAGTTTTCCTGTATAGAAACAACCGGAAACTTTGGGGTCATGCGGACGTCTCTGCGCGACATATTTTCCATGGGTGACAATCTAAAATAAAATTTAAATCTAAAAAAAAAGTCCAAAAATGTTTAACGCATCAGCGCGTAAAATACTATTTTACGCACTCATCGTGGAAAAAGTTCTGTGTTTAATGAAGGCTTGATAGGCTAAGCTAAGGTAATTCTTGCTAAAATGGTTAAATTTTTCAGAAATTCCTTCACCACTCCCTAAGATCATCAATAATGACCTCCCAGCTACCTAGAGCTATGCACCCCAAACAGTTTTCAATTCAGCCCCAGCTTAAATTGAGTTGTCCACCTAAGGGAATATCTGTTTCCGATACTTTCTAGGGCCCTTGAAAAATATATGAAGTTACCATCGAAAACTTTCAACTCTCTCGGAGTCTGAATCAAGGTTTAGTTTAGACCAAAGGCAAGCAAGTTCAAAATTTCTGGGAGTTATTCCAATACTTCCTTAGGTCCTCGAAACAATTATGGAGTTCTAGCTGTGTCGTTAATTTTAAAAGTTTCAAATTCTTCTGAAATTTTAATCAATTTTACCGCAGTTTCAATTACGCCTTGACACGGAGGTGAAGGTTTCAACAATGACTGACTTAGCTAATGCCTTTGACTCCATAAATAGGAATATAAAAAAATCGCTTTCCATCAAACTATAAATAATGCTTACGTGTAGGTCGGGTGCAACAAATTTATCATCGTTTTCCAGTTCCAGTACTAATTTTTCTCCAAACGCGTCGATCTCATACTTCGGATGCGGATCCCAGATTTCCGCGGATTTATGCCTGAAATGGCCGCTGTGGTGTTTTATTGCCGGTTTACCTGAAAGAAAACATCAGAAATAATAATTACATAATCAAAGGCAGTTGAACAAAATTTACTTTCGAAGCAAAACCTAAAGTTGAAACATCGAATAATTTGCTTTTACCGAAATAGAATTTACGATAATCGCGTGTACATGTACTACGATGTAGTAACTGCATGAAATTAGTAATGCTTTAAGGCTGTTACTTTGCATTAGGTTAAAATTAATCCTATCATCAGTATTGGTCGAAAAATATGATTCATTTTCCTTAATTTTCATGATACCAAGCGTTTTATCAAAAAAGTTTTCGAAGGCACGAAGGTGCTGTATCGTCGACGAAGAAAGCAAACTGTTCGTAGATGTTAAAGCGGTTACAAGCAAGTCCGAGGCCCGAGATACAATTTTATAGAGATTTGAAGTTTCGGCACCAGCATTTTATGATTAATTAAAGAGACGCGATCGAATGTTTTTGTCAAATCAAGTAAACACCCTTCTAGACGTCATGTGCAATTACAACATTAAGTGGAAGTGTTTTTGAAAAATAATTTGAATATCCGGGGTGCCAATAAAATAAGGCACACAACCATATACAATTTTGGATTCACCCTTCAACAAAAGCAATGAGAAAGGGGAGTAACCTCCGAAATGCTTTGTATCGAATAGGAACAGCGATGGTTGGATGACACAATGGAAAGTGATATAATTAAATTGAACGAGAAATGTAAATAAAATATATTTTTTTGTGATGTGTCTCGTCAAAGCATCGGGGTCCAACGTTCACTGGGAGGGGGCATGTTTCAATTAACATTCCCAGTACTATTTGATCGCGATGAGCAAGTCAGATATCGCTGATTCTTAAACCAAATAAACCGAAAGCGATCGAGGAAAACCGCATTAATTTTATTTCTGGATTATTTGTTTTCTCATAACGTCGGGATTGATTAGCGTATGGAAACGGATTATCGAATACTGGCCCGGTTGTAAAACAAGCGCTAAAAAGCGCTTAAAAAAATAAAGAAACCATCGCTAATCTGTCGTGCGTTCGTTTCGTTGCAAACACGAACGTGGCACGTAAAAAATGGAAAGTGCTGAAAAAATCGATAAACAGGGGCGCCGCCGCAGGTATTTCAAATTGTTATTGAGCGATTGATATTAACATTATACGGCTTCAATCAGCGTTAAAAAAATGTTTTTAGCTTTTACGATTTTTGAAGTGTGTACGTTTGCAAACGAGCTTAGTTATATAATGTAACCGTCCGCGTCAGAATTTTGGAATTTCTTACTTCTAATGCAGTAAATCGATAAGTAGATGATTAATATTATTACCTTCTGGACCTATCAAAATTGAACATTTCCGGGATGGAATGGAAGGCCGTTATGTTCTGATTTCAAAAATATATGGCTTGTCGATGTTTGATTCAGCCGTTTTTGAGATATTTAAGTTTAAAATTTAATAAATCAATTGAAAT
>MU196243.1:1011-13355 GCA_016904865.1 Pissodes strobi
TTTTTGTCTTTAGAGATAAACAAGTGAAATTCGGTGTGTAGGTATAGTATATAAATATGTTTTTTTCACGTACTCAATTGTTTTCTATCACATCAGGTTTGACCGGAAGTGATTATTACTTTCTTATATTAAATGGGACACCCGGTATATTTTTACTTATTTTAATAGAAATTGTCATTATGGGTACAATGACACCCAATTTGTCACTTTTCGGCATTTAGCCGCATTTATAATCCTAAAATTTTCAATCTAGAGTGCCATGAATTAGTTAAAATGGTTAATTTTGGATCAAGTTGCCAGGGAAAAATAGTTTCGATCAAGTCTTACTTTTTATTTGTTTTACAGGTTCATTTAAAGCTTACAAAATCGTAATTATGACATTTACACAATTTTTCCAAATGGAACTAAGGTGGCTTATTACCACATCTATACTCTATTTCGAAATGGTGCGGAGTAATAAAACCTGCTTATAAATGCAAAGCGCTAACAGAGTGGTCAAATAAATTTTTGTGATTTCTAAATATTTAGCCACAGCTGTTATAGCCTGCTGTATTATATTTTAACCATTCCACCCTGTTTTGTATGGCAATCCCGCTGAAAACAATAGGCTTTATTAGCAAAGGGACCATTTTCTACCTGCAGTAGGGTACGTTTGGGTATTTAATTTAAAATACCTGTTTTACCTAAGTACTTTTATTTATTCACTTATTTATGTATATTCAAAAACAGTTAGTATTACTGTAACATTTTATCACATATAATATTTATATAATAAGGTATAAGAATTGCGATTTTGTGTAAACAGTTATGTAGAGAACTATGGTATATCATTTTCATCGTCAGAAAAATCCGTCGAATCTTCGTCATGTTCCAAGGATATAATTAAAGGCTCTACAATTAGGTCAATTAAATGGTCTAGTTTCCACATTTTTTCTTCTTTTATAACATGCTCAATACACTTACGCCATTTTTCAGAATCGACATTTTTTAAAGATTCCTCAAAGATAATTTTAACATCTTTCATTTTAAACGTCGTGTTTCTCCTTGCTACATAACTTTTTACTTGGGCCCAAACAAGTTCAATGGGATTTAATTCCCAATGATACGGAGGCAGACGAAGAATAGTAATATTTCGTTTCTGTGCAATTTTTTTCAACTACATACTCGGTGAAACGAGCTTTATTTGAGGACACTATGGACAACAGCTCCTTTTTCACCATACTTTCATCAAATGGTATGTTATTCTGTCTAAACCACTGAATAATATCCGCTTGTCTCCATGAATTAGTTGGTATTCTGTCAACTTTTCTGGAATGATAACTCGCATTGTCCATCACTATCACAGAATTAGGTGTTTAATTGATTTGTTCAAAATATTCTTCGAACACATCGCCATTCATGTCTTCATGGTAATCGCCAGAATGATTTGACTCAAACATTAACAAACCGCCCTCAACAAAACCATCAACACTTCCAAGGTCTTTCCTTTCCCAGATGGTGGTTTTAGTCCGGTGGACCAGCCTTCTAAGAATGGGTGACGAAAACTTGAAATATTTTTGTCTTGCCAAATCTTCCCAACCATATATCCTTCATTAAGCCATATATCGTCCAGATAATAAATCTTTCTATTCTCACTTCGAAACTGCTTTATCTGTCTTAAGTAATCTCTCCTCCAGCAAATAATTTCATCTTTTTCGATAAGGAGCGATTTTCTGCTTTGTTTTTCCCAGCTGAAATTCATTTGTTTTAAAGTTGTCCACAATTTCTTCCTGCTTATCGTTGGAGACATATTTTGGTCTTGCTTCAAGGCTCCTAAAATTTTGTCGATGGTTGGTATTTCCTTATTAAAATAAAAGGAATGTACTGTTCTTCTAATTATAAGTTTGTAGTCTTCATCGATAGGCACCGTCTTTCTTCCTGAAGATGGTATAGGTGGTTTTACAGCTACACTTTTTCGTTCACACCTTAATTTATATATCGACGTTTTTGAAACACCCGTCATTTGCGAACACATTTCCACCACAGTATCAACGCTATACAGATGATTTTGATGTTTGAGGGCGTCATATACATTAAGAATAATATTCTTTTCGTTAACAGAAAATGGACATTTGCTCGCTCGTTTCACTGGAGAGAAAACTGAATTAGCCATTTTAATTGAAACTATGAAATGAAACAAACACACTGTGTCTTCTTCGGAAGAACAAATATAACTGAAAAATTACAATTACTTAAACTTTAGGGTTTGCATACAAAAAATCGTCAAATTTGAATGTTTACAATAGTAATAAAAAAACCTAAGTGTGATAAATATAATGCTGGGAAAGTCCGAGTATTAGGACAGGTAAACGTTTAAAATATGTACGTATATGTACGTAATTATGTACGCCTATGTATCAGCCATCAGAAAATGATTTATTACTTCGCATCATTTCGAAATAGAGTATAGAAAGGGCATCTTGTTACGAACAATTTGATACCACACAATCGATATTTTGAATAAATATCCAGCATCATAATCTGTCTAGAAGCTCTAATAGTTTATCGCTACGGCCATCAACCAGCATCGTTCATAGTGAAAAAAATAAGGAGGCTTTGGAAGGTCCAAAATAGTATATTAAAATTTTAGGATGATAAATGCAAAATGTGACAAATTGTTTTATATCACTTCAGGTTTGACCGGAAAATACCCTTACTTTCTTATATTAAATGAGACACTCGGTATATTTTTCTTATTTCAATAGAAAATCACATTGTGTGTTCAATGACGTCCCATTTGTCACTTTTTGGCATTTATCATCCTAAAATTTTAAATATTTTATTTTCAATCTAGAGTGCCGTGAATGAATTAGTTAAATGGGTTAATTTCAGGGTGCCAGGGAAAAAAGTTTAGATCGAGTATTACTGTCAATTGTTTGACAGGTTCATTTAAAATTTACTAAATCGTATATAATGTTTACTCAATTTTTTCAAATAGAACAGAGGTGGCTCATTGTCATTACCATATCTTAAAAGGGCATCCTGTTACGACCAATTTGATACCACACAATCGATATATTAGATAAACGTTTAATAACATAAGAATAGAGTTACCAATAACGACCATAACGACAGTACCTACTGATGTCAAATTGTTTGAACAAAGTGACATAATAAATTATAAATACGTAATTATTATTAATAAGAATGAAACAGTAAATACCTAATTACCTTGGGATTTTGAAAACTTGCTAAAACGTGACTATAAAATCTAATAAAATAATTGTTCTAAATGTTCAAAATGACCACCATGCTGATCTTCGCAAAGTTGTACTTTTTCTATTGTTGCCCTCACTACGCTTCGTAGTTATTCTGGTGTAGTTCTATTAATAGCTGCTTGTACTTTAATCCCTCTCGTGTAGCTGATGGGGTGTTATACACCTCATTTTTTATCGTACCCCATAGGAAAAGATCTAATGGCGTTAGGTCCGACGATCCACTCAAAAATTATAATCTCATTAAACAATTTTATATTACATACAATTACATATTAAAATCAAAATTTTACCTTGGGGGCCATCTAATCGGTCCATTAGTACCAATCCAATTTTCTTGAAACCTGGAGGAGCCCCATCTTGCTGGAAGAAAACAGCGTGTGCTAAAGGTACATTATCCATAAAATTTTCAATTTCATTTCGTAAAAAGTTCAAGTACCTTTCACCAGTTAGATGCCCATCAAATATTGGGCCCAGAATTCTTTCTCCCATTAGTGCCATCCAACATTTAAAACCAAATCTGTCTTGATAATTTCCTACTACCATTTGATGTCTATTTTTTTGAGCCCAATATCGTTTGTTGTTTCTATTAAACATGCCCAGATTTATAAATCGGCTTTCATCTGAATAAATAATTTTAAAAGGAAATCTAGGATCGTTTTCGTACTGTTCTAAAAATGCAATATTCTAATCTCCTATCTTGGTCATTTGGGTAGAGGTGTTAGTGTAATTGATACTTAAATGAACGGTAATTGTATTTTCTTAAAATTCTCCATACGGATGAAACACTGATTTCACATTGCAGAGCAATTTCTCTCACGGATGTCGTGTTCTCTACTTCAACTAATGCCAGTACGTCAATTTCTTTATCCTCACTTATTATGAATTGGTTTCGGTTACCATCCTCCACCTCATTTCTAAGTTTTCGTTCCATTTTTGGAAAATAATGACGAGTGGGATGTCGTCTGTTGGGATATCTTTCCGAATACAGCTGTGCTGCAATAACGGCATTTTTTCTAGTTTCACCATAAATTAATAGCATGTTAATTTTTTTATTTCGACTGTAACTATCCATTTGCCAATTTGTAATAACGAACTGATTATAAAATAAATTGTTCCTTCAGAATTTCTGCCAAAACTCACAAATTTAATATGGCTGCGCAAAAATGTTAGGTATAACAATTTTGTTTTATTACTTTCCAAAGCCTCCTTATTTTTTTCACTATCACCGATGCCGTTTGATGGCCGTCACAATAAACTATTCGATATTTTAGACAGATTATGGTACTAGATATTTATTCAAAATATCGATTGTGTGGTATCAAATTATTCGTATCAAAAAGCCCTTTTTAGATATGGTAATGAGCCACCTTTGTTTCATTTGAAAAAACTGAGTAAACATCATAACTACGATTTTATAAACTTTAAATGAACCTGTAAAACAAACGAACAGTAAAACTAGATCGAAACTATTTTTCCCTGGCAACCTGATGAACCTAGATTGAAAATTAAAAATTGAAAATTTTAGAATGATAAATGCCAAAAAGTTACCAATGGGGTGTCATTGTATTCACAATGTGATTTTCTATTGAAATAAGAAAAATATACCGGGTGTCCCATTTAATATAAGACAGTGAGGGTCACTTCCGGTCAAACCTAAAGTGGCAGAAAACAATCGAATACGTCAAAAAATACATATTAATATACTATACCTACACACCGAATTTCACTTGTTTATCTCTAAAAACAAAAAAGTTATAGGGGTGAGTCACTTTTGAGACACACCCGGTATATATATATACCTTACTTTATTCGTGTTTACGCATCTGTAGATCCAGGATATAGAATAATTAGCGGACACAGAAACCTAATTTATCACCCTGTAAACAGATCCAATATCGAGACCTATTAATTTTAGAGCTGAATATATATTTTTTTTTGAGATTTCAACTTATAAATATGTGTCTGGTTTTTAACCGAAGAGGAAACTACTTAAACAGTAATACTGTCATCTTAACATCAGCCACTAGTCGAACGTCAGAGCAGTCAATTACTTGGAAAATTTGGTGCATCTACATCTAATCGCACGAAAAAATGGATTTCATATCAGAAAAACTACAAATATTTCACCCGGTCAAAGTTGATGAATCTATCTCTCGAGAAGAATGGCATACATACCATTCATTCACAAAATCCTTTAACAACAACTATGAGGTAGGGATTGTTATCAATCAACAAGATATTTTTATGGATTTAGTCAAGCTGAGATTTATATACAACCGAAGATACTGAGGAGACAGCTGAAAAGACTGGTACCTGTTTTTTCACAAATATTGTGGGAGCTTTGTTGTTCGAGTGCATAATGGATTGTTAAGCAAATTGACAGCATATGGACTACCACCAGCACTGCTTCCATGGCTTTCCAATTTCATAATGGATCGAAGCATGCGAGTTGGTATTGATGGACATCTCTGGGTGTATATTTTATAAAAAGTTGTAGACACCTCATCAGCTCCTACGGCTTTATAAGACCATCTCTGGTCCCTAAGGACCTTGATGCCTTGATTTCGATACTTCTTGACTATCGATGATACTACTACGGATTGTGTTTGAACGAGGTGGCACTTATGATTTCGCCCAGAGTTTGCCAAACAGAAATACCAGTCAGACACAAGCGGCTCATAAACATACGTTTCAGTTGTGAACACGTAGGACGTCGCTGTTACCTTTTTCTGACGGTCTGCCTCACTCTGGAATAGACTTCCAAGTAACGTCTTTTCTGAAAACTAGAACTGACAGCGCTTCAAGTCCAACGTCCACCGTAATCTCCGCACACGCACCGCTCGTTGAGTGGTGTAGGATTTTCCTTTTGTGTGTGTGACGAAAAACAATCTCTTAATGATCATGAAAGTTGTCCTGCAGGAGCATCAAAATCATTTGTTCAAGCTTCTGGAGAGTTTAAGTTACTCATACCATTAAACTTTTTCTTATGTATATTTTCCGTATACACTAATGCTATCCTAGGAAACAGACTAATTCGTGCTAGAAATGATGATAACGGTTATGCTAACACTACAGGAGATAAGAAAGCTACCATTTCTATCTTGAGCATTGAGAGTCTAGAGTTAGACATAAATACCCTAAAGATTCCATAAAAATAAAACTGTTTGAAGAAATCGCCAAGAATAAAATTTATGGAATTTAGAGGATGGACAATTCATCCGAAACCTGATGTAATTAGATTATATTCAGCCTTAACGAGATGAGGGTCTTTATCGAGAGCTAAACATATAGATACTATTTAGGCTTCAGGGCATTAAAAGAGATACTTTAATTACTGCTTATTTTTCACATGGTACATAAACACGAGTACTAGTTTGACTCAGGCAGTAATGGCTTTCTACGCATTGGAGGGATTCAATAAAATGATTTACTGCTCACTTTTTATTATCGTTTTTATTAAAATGAATCTATTATCGCGTGGCATATTCTCTTTTGCAATGCATGTTTCTAGACATACCTCCAAGTTAAGACTCTAAGGTAAGTTCTGGCGTTGTTCTGGTTTTATTATGGAATTGCTTATATGAAATAATATTTTAATTGTTTTAGGAGTCGTATTAGGTAAAGTCATCCTGATGAAATTAAAGAGTTAGTTCCACTGCCCAAAAAAGTTTACTTGTGAACTTTGCCCAAAATCATATGACAACAAGAAGTGCTTAAGTAAACATGAAAGAACATTGCATAATGCCGAATACGTTAAACTTGAAAATTCGTATTATGTTTGTCATCTGTGCAAGCAACAACGTTTTCAAAAATGCAGGCTTTTTGAACACTTTAAGACTCAAAAAAATCGATGTTTGTAAGAAATGGAAATGGTGGTTGCTCTTCCAGAAGGAGAACTAAATTTATTTTGTAAATTTGCCATAGATCAGGAGCAATCATTAACAAGAACAGAAAACGGAATCTGAAAAATCAAGCATCCCTAACAGTTAAAATTGAGGAAAGTGGTATAACATCAGTTAGGTTTGTGCAAAAGAAGAAGCAATGTTGCTTTTAAATAATAATAATGCTTAACGCTTGTAATAACGTTAACTAATTACACCTTCCTTATAAATATCTACTATTTCGTGTTCTTGTTTCCTACATAGATTTTGAATTGTAGATATTCTCTTTTGAAATAAAACAAGATTATCTTGTACACAACATTGTTTTAGTTTATTTTTAAATTGTCTGTAAATAATGAATCTCAAATACATTTAAAAAATGCCTAAATAACAACAGCACTGACAAGGGCAAAGTGAATAAACAGTTTGGTAAATTTAGTGCTGTGGTCGCCACTAGCATTTCGTGGTTAAGGCTTTGCTGCGATTGGCTTGTCTGTACCAGAATTTAAACGCTAGTAAACTTAAGTACATAACCTTGTGAAAATATTCTAGGACTCGTCAAAAGTTTGTTTAGAAGTGGGAATATACGTTTAGCACAGGTGGCAAAAAAGGTTATTGAAACAGCAACGGGCAATAAAACACATTATTACCGATCCTAAAATAATATTAGACTATTAAGTAAAGTGTGGCAAGTATAACTGGAACAGCGGAAAGAATGCGGACAAAAAATTGGCGATGTTGTCGAATAACTTTAATATTTTTTGAGGATTAATGTTGATACCTATTATTTTGATAAACACATAATTTAATATACTCATTAACTCATTGAAAATAAAAAGTAATATCCAACTGGAACTTTTACTTCAACTTTAATTCATAATCTATTTTACATATTATCAATTTAAATAAATTTGCGACATTTATATCTATTTGCCCGATACATCCGGCAACAGGTGCGTCAAGTTCCCCTCGTACTTGTGACAAATTGCAACAAGGCGATTGGTTGCAAGCCCTTTTTCCTCTCTTTGCTCCTCACACGTCGCTGTTCCAAATAAGTTTGCCACACTTTAGGTACTAGAGTTAAACAAAATATCTAGCAGTTCAATACTTATATGATGTAATTTATCAAACAAATTTTAACTCAAAGTAATTATGTAGATAAAATGAATGCTTATTTAAATAAAAATTATTATTTTATATATGGTTTTCCATTTTTTTGTGGCAGTGACACAGACACTAAATGGATATCCTATGGCGCTCGACGAGCGGTGTGCGCACGAAGATGTTGATTGACACGGTTCTTAAATAGTTGTAGGTTGTAATTAAGGGAAAACAGATGTCCTGGGAGTGAGTTCCACAGTGATGCAGTGCGAGACAAAGGAGTTCTTGTAAAGCTATGTTCGAGGTGTTGCCGTCTGTCGTGACTGTCTGGCAGGCGTTGCCAGGGGCGGGATGAGGCGAGCCAAATCCTGGGAATATCTGCCGTGAAAGTATCTGTAAAACAGGGACATCTCGGCCACATGTCTGCGGTGTTCCACACTATCCAGATTTCGGGTCACCGACGAGACGCACAGCTCACTTCTGAATGGAACCCAGCAGCTTTAGGGTGTGCTTTGTTGCGGCACCCCAGATGTGTGAGCAATATTCTAAACATGGCCTTATTTGCGCTTTGTAGAGCAAGAACATCTGCTGAGGTGTATACAGTTTTTTGTATTGCAAAAGAGAATATGCCACGCGCTAATAGATTCATTTTAATAAAAAGATAATAAAAAGTGAGCAGTAAATCATTTTATTGAATCCCTCCAATGCGTAGAAAGCCATTACTGCCTGAGTCAAACTAGTACTCGTGTTTATGTACCATGTGAAAAATAAGCAGTAATTAAAGTATCTCTTTTAATGCCCTGAAGCCTAAATAGTATCTATATGTTTAGCTCTCGATAAAGACCCTCATCTCGTTAAGGCTGAATATAATCTAATTACATCAGGTTTCGGATGAATTGTCCATCCTCTAAATTCCATAAATTTTATTCTTGGCGATTTCTTCAAACAGTTTTATTTTTATGGAATCTTTAGGGTATTTATGTCTAACTCTAGACTCTCAATGCTCAAGATAGAAATGGTAGCTTTCTTATCTCCTGTAGTGTTAGCATAACCGTTATCATCATTTCTAGCACGAATTAGTCTGTTTCCTAGGATAGCATTAGTGTATACGGAAAATATACACAAGAAAAAGTTTAATGGTATGAGTAACTTAAACTCTCCAGAAGCTTGAACAAATGATTTTGATACTCCTGCAGGACAACTTTCATGATCATTAAGAGATTTTTTTTTCGTCACACACACAAAAGGAAAATCCTACACCACTCAACGAGCGGTGCGTGTGCGGAGATGACGGTGGACGCTGGACTTGAAGCGCTGTCAGTTCTAGTTTTCAGAAAAGACGTTACTTGGAAGTCTATTCCAGAGTGAGGCAGACCGTCAGAAAAAGGTAACAGCGACGTCCTACGTGTTCACAGCGGAAACGTATGTTTATGAGCCGCTTGTGTCTGACTGGTATTTCTGTTTGGCAAACTCTGGGCGAAATCATAAGTGCCACCTCGTTCAAACACAATCCGTAATAGTATCGATAGTCAAGAAGTATCGAAATCAAGGCATCAAGGTCCTTAGTCAACTCTGGATCATCCACAAAACGAACTGCCGAGCCGAGCTCCACGCATGGGACCAGAGATGGTCTTATCTTGGCCTTATAAAGCCGTAGGAGCTGATGAGGTGTCTACAACTTTTTATAAAATATACACCCAGAGATGTCCATCAATACCAACTCGCATGCTTCGATCCATTATGAAAACTGGAAAGCCATGGAAGCAGTGCTGGTGGTAGTCCATATGCTGTCAATTTGCTTAACAATCCGTTATGCACTCGAATAACAAAGCTCCCACAATATTTGTGAGAAAACAGGTACCAGTCTTTTCAGCTGTCTCTCAGTATCTTCGGTTCTATATAAATCTCAGCTTGACTAAATCCATAAAAATATCTTGTTGATTGATAACAATCCCTACCTCATAGTTGTTGTTAAAGGATTTTGTGAATGAATGGTATGTATGCCATTCTTCTCGAGAGATAGATTCTGTGTCCGATAATTATTCTATATCCTGGATCTACAGATGCGTAAACACGAATAAAGTAAGCGAAGTATAGTTGGTATAACATGAACCAGATATAATGTTACACTCTATTCTTATGAAAACTACTTGAACTAGTTCTACTGGTAGATCTAATTCGTGCCGTATATTAGCTTTCACCACCTCATTGGTTCGCACTTTAATGTATTGTTGCTGGGCGTTAAAGATATGAGAGTGTTCTCCTATTGATATTTAAATGTTTTAAGCCAAGATTTAATATCGAAAAAACAAAGAATAATTGTATTTTATTTCGTCTTTCGGCAGCGTCAGGCTTCTATACGCATCAAGGCGTATTTTAAGAAAATATGTTCAAACATACAGTGTATCCCAAGAAGTGTGGCACGATGGGACTACATTGTTTAAACATTATATTAGTGGATTTTTTAATTCTGCGATAAATTCTAAGTATATTCATTATAATGTGCTACAATTAAATTTAACTGTTTTTGAAATACTGCCGTTTCCAAATTTACATTTTACATACTATGACAGGCTGCAAAATCTTAACGAATTAACGGATTAACTCAGCGCGAAACAGTTTGTATTTTCCTATCTTAAGCTTCCATAATTCACCTATTAACTTCCGGTTTAGCCGGGAATACATATATTCCGATTTTCGAATACTTCCAGTTGAACCGGAAACTGATGACAGACGATATATTATGAAAATAAGTGCCAAGTTGAGCCCTTTAGGTTCTACAACCTGCCTTTGTCAATTTTCAAACGTGAATATTTCGAAAACCATATAGGGTATGTTCAATCAAATATACTTCAATTTTTCGTAGAATTCGAAAATCCGCAATATGCAGGATGTTCTATTTTAAAAACCTAGTCTTATCGTGCCACCCTTTTCTTAGATACCCTATATGTTTGAAATTATAGTCCTAAAATACACCGTTATGCATATATTTCATTAACACTAGAACGAAATTTCTAACTTATGTGATACAGGGGCTAGCCCGACGGACTAATGCAGGAACCGTATTTTTGAAAAGCTAAAAATAGCTACTAAAAATGCACATGGTGTTCCACTAAACACTTTGGGTAATACTTCAAAAAAGTTTAACTAAGTCACTTAATTCTACGTAAAGGGTTAAAAGGCAACATGGATACGAGCAGTGCCTGAAAACTGATTTCTTTCAATTTCATCCTATATCTCAAAAACAAAGAGGACTACGAGAATTCTGTTTGCGACATCTTTTGAATCTCGAAAAAGTACCAGTATTGGGAAAAACGGATTAATAACCTGGATAACCTAAAGAACATATGAAAATGGGACAGCCTGCGTAACTCGACGATTTTAGCTTGGCTAGTGAAATTTGGATGGACAAGCTTTGTTCCATCAGCGGATTCTTTTGGCCTCCACTGTAGCTTCTATATAGAAAAAAACGTAGAGCTTCCTGTCTATCTCCGTATAGAACAACGCACTCTTTCATTTCGCGCATTTTATTGGCAAAGCTAAACTCGGCGAACTTTACTGCCTCATCGAATTTGCTCTTAAGTCGCTGCTACACGGGGTGTCAAAAGAAGCCTTTCAACATTGGGCTAAGGGAAGTTTACCGCATCGTGTGGTTGCTGTCCAAACGAGTTGAGTATTTCAACTAAGTGTTGATCATATCCATATATAGATGCCAACATTGGGTACAATATTGAGTGTGGTTTAGTCCTGCAAACTCACATGCGAGTTCTTAAATAGCTATGGAATTAATGTTTTATCCAACTTAGCGCATTGTGAGATGTGATCTCAAAAAAGATTGTGATCCTTTTGGTGATTGGGAATAACGTTTCAAAGCATTATAACCCATGTATTTTAATATTTTTAGTAAATAAAGAATATGTAGATATTATTGTCAATGCCAGAGGTTAAGTTTCACACAATCATTTATGTGCAGACTACGTTAAATACTGTTTACTATTGACATTTTGCTTAAAAAATTATAATTTGGCATCACTCTGTATTTTTTTAATCTATTTTAAGAAAATGGGACACACCATCTTTTAAATTTAAGGGATAATAGTTTTTT
>JAEQML010076454.1:0-13354 GCA_016904865.1 Pissodes strobi
CTATATCCTTTGACATTTTCGGAATACCCAACAAATATTCCTTGTTTGCTTTTCATATCCAACTTTCTTCTTTTTTCTTTAGGTATATATGCCCATACTTTATTTCCAAAAAAGCCTTTTACCATTTTTATATCAAAAGATCTCTTATAAACCAGTTCATAAGGTGTCTTACCTTGGACAGGACTCGTACCAGTTCGATTTAATAAGAATACAGCTGTATTGGCTGCTTCAGCCCAAAAATTTTTTTTGCTCTCCTTCTGCAAGCATAGCTCTCACTGCTTCCATTATGGTGCGAAATTCTCTTTCTGCCCGGCTATTTTGTTGTGGTGTGTATGGCACAGTAAACTCTTGTTTTATACCATTTTCTGTTAACAACTTACCTACAACATAGTTTTTAAATTCAGTCCCATTGTCACTCCTTATGACCTTGACTGACTTACCTGTCTGATTTTTGAAGTGAACCAAAAAATCTTTCAAAATTTCATAAACATCATACTTATTTTTTAAGAAGTAAACAAACCTATAATTGCTATAATCGTCTTTTAACAAAAAAATATAGTAGGAATTGTTTAAAGAGGGTTCCTCCATTGGGCCGCATAAATCTACATGTACTATACCTCCAAGTTCACTTGCTCTAGTTTCATTTATCATAAAAGGCTCCCTACATTGTTTGGCTTAAACACAGGAAGAACAAAACAGTTCAGTTTGTTTTACTTCGATATCATATCGATTTAAAATATTTTTTACATATCTAAAATTCTGATGCCCCAAAGCTTTATGCCACCATTTAACATCCTGGTTAATAACATTCACCCTCCGAATGGTTATTTTTTAGATTTTGGCATATGTGCTCACCCAAACTACTCGACTTCTCCACAGATTTAAATATCATTTTAAAAAGCTTATCAGAACGAATTGCTACAGCTACAGTGATGTTCTCTTTGTTCACAAACTGTGCCTTTTTTGCATCTGATAGTAAAGACAAGCCCTTGTCTAAAGCTTTTCCTTGAGAAAACAAATTAACTTTCAGTTGAGGAACAAAGAGAACATCAAATAAAGTTACACAATGAAAACTTTTACCATTATAAGCTAAAATACACATGTTACCTTGTCCCAAAGCTTTTAAATTTGTACCGTCACCGATTTTCACAAATTTTGGCACTTTAAATTCTTCAAAACTACAAAACAGTTCTCTGTCTTTGCACATATGCTGTGAAGCCCCACTGTCCATGTACCATTCAACATTTACTTGTGATTGAACAACGCTAGATACTGCAATTAGAGCAAAACTCTCTTCGTTTCCAGTGGTTTGTTGATTTTTATCCCTTTCATCCTTTTTCTTTTTACCATAACAATCTTTTAACAAGTGTCCTTTTCTTTTACAATAGCTACACTCAATATTTCGGAACTGAAGCTTTAAATGGCCTGGTTTTCCACAGGCAAAACATTTTTTCTGTTGTTTGTTTATATTATTTGACAGGCCTCTTGTTGGTTGTCGGTGAACTGTCGACTCTTCTTCTTTTTCTAACCTTTCTTCTTCGATCAAAAGGCGGACTGTCAAGTTGTTTAACGTCTGGTTGTCAGTGCTGACAGTTTCCCATGCCGATCGAAAATGCCTATACTTTTCAGGCAGCGCCATGATGATTTTCGTTAAAATAATTTTTTCTGAAATTTCTTGTCCTTGTTGAATAAGTTTTGCTTGCAAATTCGTGACCTTGGTGATAAAACTGTTTACAGTTTCATTTTGGAACTTTAGATTGTAGAATTGCTCATTTAATAAATGCGTACTGACCTCAGACCTTCGTTCAAAGATGCTTTCCAATTTTTCTTACATTTTCTTGGCAGTTTCACACTGTATTAAGTGAGAAATTACTTCTTCTTCCATTCTCACGATTAGCGCTTCCTGCGCTTTGGCGTCTTTTAACTTCCACTTTGATAGCCTCTCATCATTGTGGGTTGGAGGAGCATTTTCGTTCCCACAGGTAATTTCAAAAAATCCCTTTGCCATCAAAACGACTCTCATTTGAAACTTCCAAACATTCCAGTTGGAATTGTTTAGCTTGCTGACGGAGACGGCCTCCATGTTTCTTTTTTACTTCGGAACAATATAACACAAAAAACTTCAGATTGCTACCACAAATTTGAACCTGCTGGGCCCATAACCTGTGAATGCTTCGAGTGGTAGTAATGAAAAAAACACAGATTGTCCAAAAGAAACTTTTAATGATCACCTTTGTTTAAAACAAAATGGTGTACAGCACAAAAAACACGTCTTCTAACTATGAGAACTTTAGAGCAAATAACTAACTCTACGGTGTTGTCACTATAGCAACCAAAAACAATACCAACTTAACACACCAAAGTAATACCAACCTAAACACAATTTTGGTTGCTAAAATGAGCAAAACAACCACACGCCTTAAACGGGGCAAAGGTCTCGATTGCCCCCCTTAGTCTATTGTAGGTGATCACCTTTTTAGCAGTGCCATAGTCAGCCCTAATGCTGAACACGGCCTCACATCCACCACCCCGGCTTACGCCTGTTGATCCTGGAAATAGTGTGGTCAGTAGCTGGTGCAGATTATCCGCCGGTGACGACGTATAACCCCCACCTGGCTTACCGACACTGCGCAATTTAACGAGTGGGCAGTTTGCAGAGCCTAGTAGCTGCCGGGGCTTCAGACACCCCTCCACAGTAGGCCGTCCAGGCACTCTTCCGCCACCCACTCAGCTCTTTTTTGTACTGCCCCCGGGCCTCTTTATATAGCAGTCAGTATCGACCCCGCTGTGTCCAGCCCTATTAAACAGCCTCCTCAGCTGTTTCCCAATGTTCTCCAGGGTGGAATTCCACCAAGGAGTTTTCCCTTTGCAATGTCATTTAGCCACAGGGCAGCTGCTTGCGGAAGCCCCGGCCATCGAGAATCCTATCCACCTCATCGGCGGCCCGGTATGTCCTCGGCATGCTCTTTAGACGCCAACTTAGCTCCTCCCTATAGAGGTCCCAGTTGGTTGCTTTAGGGTTCCTAACCTAGTTCTATAGCGATGTATCTGTGGTCAGACATCGAGTCGTCCACCGACACAACTAATTTCGTAATATCCGGGTACAACGCCCTGGTACATAGAGTCAAGTCTATGACCGAGCTTCGTCCTAGGGGACATATGGTAAAGACACTGAGCTCACTCCCTCTATTACTAAATCTCGCATGTCTTTTCCGTTGAGGTATGGTTTGAATTGGTCTCTGTTTTATGGTAATAAAGTTCTTTAAGAGTGGTGTTGTAATTATCTAAGTGATTTTAGTTTATCTTAATTTTGCTCAGCACTTTAAGGCACCGAAACTATTTAACTTTAAAAATCACTTGACTTAGAATATTGACAGATGTATCGTGGATTCGACTTTAGTAATTTAGACGGATATCCCCAAGAAACTACGTTCCTGTGAGCTGCACCTCATTAGTTGAGTTAGAGGCTTCGGATATCGGTAGTGTTAAGTTTTATTTTACTTTATCATATCTTCTGAACCATTTAAGCCAGGGTATAAATAAATCTACCAGTACCTTTACTAAATACACTTTTAGAACAAATGAAAGTAAAAATGATTGCAAAACAATTTTCTAAACTAAAAAACTACAGCTAACGTAAAACGTAAACTCTTAACTACGCCATTTTGTTATCTTATGTGCTAAAGCCTACGTGACCTTCTTCACATCCCACACAAGCCAATATTTTCTTATTTTAGATATAACTAACGCCATCTAGTGTACACTTTTCCATATATCAACACCTTGTCCTAATAATTATAAATAAATAATATGTTTTATAATTATTACAAACATTGAAACATAACACAGTTATCAAAACTACACAATTCTTTTTTTTTGGTTAAAATTGTTTTAAATAAAGCAAAAAGAAAGATTTCTACCTTAACTTTTACAGCACGACTTAACCTTTATACAACCGAATAATTTTTATGTTTTAAAAAGTTAATTTTACACAAAGGTTTGGTTAAAATATCTGCTATCATATTTTCTGTACACTTTGATTAAATTTTCCATGATCTTTTCATGAACAAAATGATATCTAACATCTATATGTTTGCTGCGTTTATTAAATTGACCATTTTTTATAATAGCTATAGCACTTTGATTGTCAATGTTCTGCTTCAGTGCTTGACAAAGCTACTACAGGCTGTTTTCTAGAACACCAGCTCACTGGTCCATCACTATAGTACACTACATATCCTATGGTACTCTTACGGGTTGTTTTGTCACCAGCAAAGTCTGAGTCACTGTATGCTGCTAGCTCCATCTTATTACTGCATTTTCGATAAACAATCCCATCTTCTTTTGTATTTTTCAGATATCTCATAATTTTTTTAAGTTGTTCACATCATTTTCTGTTGGATTTTCCATTTTCCTGCTACAAAAACCAACTGCAAATGGTATATCAGGTCTGGTTTTGTTTGATTTGTAAAGTAGACTGCCCACTGCTTCTCTGTATGGAAAATTGATTTTTTCCTTTTCCAAATCATTAAAATTTTCAACATTTATTATCGGTGCTTCTGTACACTTTGCATTAGTCATTCCAAATCTTTCAAGTACACCTTCTGTATACTTTTCCTGATCTAATTTGATTGCTTCTCGTTATTCTAATTCCTAAGAATGTGTTTACTTCATTGAACTTTTTAATTTCCAAATTTTTCGCCAAATTTTCTAACAGCTGATCAATTTCTATTTCACTTTCTCCAACTACTAATCCATCATCTACGTAGATTGCTAAAAACAAAGTTCCCTTCTGGTTTTTAAATAAGCATTGATCAAAACTTATTGAAATCATGCCATGTTCTTTTAATAACAAGCAAAAATGTTCATTCCATGTAAGTGGTGCTTGTTTAAGACCATATAATGATTTTCTCAGTCTGCATATTTTGTTATTCTCATTTTCATATCCCTGAGGAATCTCCATGAATAATTCTTCATTTAAAGATCCATATAAAAAAGCTGTTTTTATATCAAACTGCTTAATTACATAATCGTGCTGAACTGATTCTCTTTCAACAATATCCCATGTATGATTTTTCTTTAATGAATCCTTTTTTTCTTTTATAGCATGTTTCCACTAATCTTTTTCTTCACTGTTTAGAGCCTCTTCATAAGTTAATAATACTTAGTCATTATACTTTTTTGGTAATTTTATTGATCTTGCTCTTCGGTCCTCGCTTTCTGTGTTTCCTTGTCCTAAATCCAACATATCAGCTTCATCATCATTACTTGATGGTTCATATAAATATTCAATGTTAATTTGCTTTTGACTTCTCTCTTCTTCATTGTTTTTGGTTTCTAGGCTATCAAAAAACTGTGTAGATATGCCCTCTTCTTGGAATTTTTTTTCTTCATAGATTTCTACTTCTGCTTCTTGGTCCCTTATTTGCGATTCTTCATCCTTCTCTTCATCTTTCATATTCAGTGTCACCTCTTTCACAGTTGTTTTTAGGTAATTTATAGGTTCTTTAAACACAACATCTCGCCTTATTATAATCGTTTTGCCTTTTTCATCCCATAGTCTGTAGCCGTTTGGGGCATATCCCACCATTTTATACTTTTCACTTCTTTGGTCCAATTTCTTTAGATATCCAAGTACTTTTGCATAGGCAGCACTTCCAAATATTTGTAATGTTGTTAAATCTGGTTTCTTGTTAGTCCACATCTCATACGGAGTTTTATTTTGTAAAGTGCTTGTAGGGCTTCTATTTAAGAGATATGTTGCCACTCTTGCTGCTTCTCACCAAACCATTTTATCCATGTTAGTATCAAATATTAAAGATCTTGCTTTTTCTAACAAAGTCCGGTTCAACCGTTCAGACTTTCCATTTAACTGTGGTGAATAAGGTATTGTTACTCTTATATCATTCTGCCTGCAAAATGTTAACATTTCAGTGTTGATATACTCTCCTCCATTGTCACATCTCATCTTCGATGCTTTGAATCCTTTATACGACTCCATTTCTGCTATATATTCTTTTATGTACTCGGTCGCTTCATTTTTATGTTTTAGTGGATATATCACTGCATAATGAGTATAATCATCCAACACTGTTAGCATGTACCATTTTTATCCCATGCCTCTGGATCTATCGGACCAAAAAGATCAGTATGTATGATTTCTAAAGGTCTTGTTGCTCGAGTCCTCTCACTGGCAAATGGAAATCTTGTTTGCTTAGCTTTTAAACAAACTTCACAAGGTAAATATAAAAATTCAGTGTCTTTATTTGCCAAATCCATACTTGTCACTATCTTGACCCAATTTTCTGTGCCAATTCATAATTTTATCTTCCTTGGATTCTGTCAAAAAACTTGTTTCATAGCTGCAATAATCAAGATTAACTTCATACAGTCATACTGAGTTCTTTTTTGTTCAAATACTTTTTCTTTGTTTTTCATGATATATACCTTGTCCTTGGTTCTCTGTAATGGCACTAACTGAAATTCAATTTTTACTTAAATCTGGGACATACACTTCATTTAATATGCACTTTTCATTTTCAATAATACCTAAGCCCTCGGCTTTTATTTCAATGTCCAATTTAGCTACACAAATATCCACATTTTTCTCCTCAAAATCCTTGAACAGGTTCTTATCATTGACCATATGGGCGGTACAGCCTGAATCGATCACGCCCTGTGTTTGGTCTGTTTTCTTGCTCTGTTGAATATGACAAGAATGCCAGCCTGCCTGTCTCTAAAGTAACAATTATTTTCCGAATGGTTTGTCTTTTTACATATTTTGCATCCTACAAGGCATCCTACATTGTCCCTTGTGCCTTGTTTAGCCCTTAACCCACAGTTCTTAGCGTAATGTCCTCCCCTACCCCAGTTATAACATTTTAATTCATTTGATGTTCCTCTATCCCCACTTTTACAAACACGAGCAATGTGTCCCTTTTTAGAACACCTATGACACACCTTTTTATTTATATTAGCAACTGAGCCCCCTTCTTTATTTTTACATGTTTCATCCTCGGCTATTAACCTAGCAGTTAGATTCATTAGAGGTTTTTCATCATTTGGAGTAGATTCCCATGCAGTTTTAAAATATTTAAACCTATCTGGCAAAGAACTTAAAATTTTTGACATTAACATACTATCTGATACATCCTGTTTCATTGTTTTTAAACGATAAGCTACATTTTCTAATTTACTTATGTGTAAAGACATATCACACCCTCTTTCATAGGAAAAAATAAAAAACTCTTGCATAATATTACATTTTTGTTGTTCTGTGTCCTTTCTAAAAATTTTACACAATTTCTCATACATTTCAGCTGAAGTTTTACAATTAATAACATGGATTAGTACCTTTTTATTAATTGTTGCAACTAGTACCCTCTGTGCACGATCAGCATTCTTTTTCTTGTCATCTGTGAGGTCTTCATACTTTTCTTCACCCTGTACAATTCCAATTAACCCACTTGCCTTCAGGATTACTGATATCTGGAAATTCCATACTTCAAATGAGGTTGTCACTCAGCTTTTCCACACTTGCGATTTCTTCATTTCCTACGCCGCTTTCACTTTCCATGGCTTCACTTCTTGCTTCTTTTTTTATGTTTTTTTAACTCTTCTTGATACAAACAACTTCCACAAGCTCACATTTTTTTTTACTTTTCACTTTCGCAGCTTTCATACTTCAGCTTTTGCAGGTTTCAATTTAATTTTTCTGGATTTTACTGGGTAGGTATTTAATTCAACTGGACCCATAATCTGTTGCGTTTTATTTTACTTTATCATACCTTCTGAACCATTTAACCTAAGGTATAAATAAATCCACCAGTACTTTTACTAAATACACTTTTATAACAAATAAAAGTAGAAATGATTACAAAACCATTTTCTTAACTAAAAAAACTAACGTAAAACGTAAACTCTTAACTACGCCATTTTATTATCTTAAGTACTAAAGACGACGTGACCTTCTTCACAGCCTACACAAGCCAATATTTTCTTATTTTAGATAAAACTATCGCCATCTAGTGTACAATTTTCCATATATCAACAGGTAGAACAATCAGAGCCACGTTCCTGTGAACTGCAGCCATGATTGTGCGGAATAGGTGAGAGGCAAAAGTCTGTCGGACTGATGGTCCGTGTTACTATTTATACAAAATCTGCTGACCATTGCAGCTTTAAGGTTCGTAATTGCCTGCCCTGTTCGCTCACGTTGTTTATAATTTATCTGCGACTCGTTTCATATAAGAAAATACAGCTTTTTGTGTACAATTTTCTTCGATGGTTTCTAGTTTCTTTGTTGCATGATTTTGTTGATTGATTTATGATTTTTTCTCAAAGTAGCCATTTCGTTTAAGGGCGTTCAGGAAGCGTTTAAGGAAATATCAGATCAAACCAATTTTCTAGCCACAGATTACCTTAGCCCAAGTGCGCGGAAACCCAAAAGATAGAGTAAAATAAGAGAATCAAGGAGTGCACAGCATACCTTGCGGAAACTGCCGAAAATCATAGATAGGGCAGACAAATAGACGAATTTCGACTGGCCTCAGAACGAAGCAGACGACAGCCACAGTAGGCTACTACAGAACTCGAATAATCAGAAAAGCCATATAAATCAAAAAGAAAAGGCAGCTCTATAAGCTAGAGGACGCTCTCAATATCCCGAAAATTTGGATTTTTTTCTAAAGAACCAAGAGAATCATCTTGTGCCCCCGTTCGACAAGCCAACCAAAACATCATCCAAGTAAGAAAAATCGAAATATCAGAGGCGGAGCCTATGCCAAGTTGTAGTCTGCGCAGGCGCCAGCCTATAAAAGCGGACGCACACAGATGCCAGCAGCAGTTCAAGCCCAGAAGCGGAGCGAGCAACAATTTTATTGGGAATATCAGAAGCGATTTTGGAGAAATGTCGTGAAGATTAAAAGGCTTAAGACGAACAGATTGACGCTCGGAATATTAATTATATATTGTTCCCCATCTGTGAAAACCTACAATGCACCAGAATGGAAGATTCGAAAACCAAAGAACCAATCTAGCTCCCCGCTCGACAAGCCAACCAAAACATCATCAAAGTAAGAAGAACCGAAACATCAGAGGCGGAGCCTATGCCACATTTCAATCTGCGCAGGCGCCAGCCTATAAAAGCGGACGCACACAGATGTCAGGAGTAGTTCGAGCCCAGAAGCGGAGCGAGCAACATTTTGAAATGCCAGAAGCGATTTTGGGGAATGAAGGGGAAAAGTTTAAGAAGAATGGATTGACACCCGGAATATTAATTATATATTTTTCCTTATCTGTGAAAACCTACAAAGCACCAGAATAGAAGATTCGGAATCCAAACAGATTATGTGGGCATTTTTACCTAAGCTTTTTAATTGAGGGCTTCTGATGTTGTATATCTAAGCATACCATGCTAGAAGTATTAGAAGGTGCGCGAGTTGGAAGGTTTCCTCCGACGCAATCTCGGGCTAAGTCTTCATTCCTCTCAATACCTCTGAAACTCAAATACTTAGGGGGAGGAAAAGAAGACTACAAATTTGTCATCTGGAATGGTATACTATTAATAACGTGTATCTGCATTTCCTTACAATATCAACATCCTGTAGGAGACCAAAACAGCACACACCCAAAGAATCACGATGCACTATTTTTAAATTACATGCAGATTATTTAAACTGTATCTACTGTGATTAATAATTAAACTACTCATTTATTTATGAAACAGGACCATCCAACAACAACAACAACGACATTGAAATAACAGAGCATGTGTCACTAGAGATACAACACCAGTGAATAATGCAAAAGGCCGAGCGGAATCAACAAGGTGGATCCGGCTACATATTTAAAATAATCGCTAATGATGTATATACAAGTGCTGACAAGGTAGGCGCATCATTGCATATGATTAAAAAAAAGTTAAGTTTACCTAATATAATCTAATAGGATAAATTTGTGTTATATCTTTGTCAGACGGTTTATAATCTGGGAAAGACAGACATGAGGAACTGTATTTACATGAAAAAGATAGAACTAAGTTAGAAGATATCAACAAAACTAATACAGTTTGAATCTAATTACGAGAAAATGTCTAATATGAAGGATTTCTCTTATAAGTATGTACTTTAAGTAAGAATTTTGCATTAACTTTTAACGATGTAAACGAATACACCCTATTAGAGTATTTAGAGTAAAACTCACTACCTTAAAAGACCAACGTGTGAGGAAAAACGCTGGGATTTTTGCATTTATTAAACTCAACTTTGGTTTCACATGTGTTTGAAGTTGAGGTTTGAAACTTCCGGAAAAATGCAGTATAACACAGTTTTGTCCACAATACCGAAACAGAATTTTTCACTCGACGCGCGTCTTATCAGGAGATGATTAAAGGAGTTTGCATATGGGAACCAGTCAAAATAAATACCTTTCCTTCCTCACATCAAAAATATATATATTAACTAACTAAATGTGTTTTCATGGCCAGACTAAAGTCAATTTCATAGGAGTTGATAGCCCGGTGTCCTCATAATCGGTGCATAAACAATAATGCCATAATAAGCAGTGAATCGGGGCCCCATTGTCGAAGAGATTGGTTTTAATTCTTAATTCGTCTGAATAGCCTAATGAGATATAATGTGAGTCCATTTATTGTTTTATTTTTGTATACATAAATTCATTCATTAAAACAAAATTGTTTATCACAAAAAATTAAGAAATTATTGCATGCAAATGGACTACTAACAAAACCTAATAATCTTAGTAATTAAAACTCATTGTCAGAAAAGTCTGCTGGGATTTTGCAGGTTTTCCGTAGTTATATTCCCCTATGAATCCGCCAAGAGTTATCATACTTTTTGGATTTTAAAAGCAACATAGCGTTTTACTTATGCCTATATAAGCTGCTTCAGGTTCAGCTGCCAATGATAGGGGGTAAGCGATCTTTTGTCATCTCATCAATAACATATTTTTTAATCTTTGACTTATACTGCCTAAAAACTTCCATACGTTGTTTTTCCACCATCATGGTGCTATCATCACCATTTAACCTCTTCCTCCTTAACCACTCAATGGTCTCCGCTTTCTCCATGCAGTTGTCGGAAGCTTTTCTACTGACTTAGAATACTAGCTATTACTGGAATTATCGGGAACATATTCGATCAATCGCTTAAAATATTCTTCGAAAACGTCAGCAGTCATTTCTTCGTTTTTTTATGTTCGGCGCACACACAAAAAAGGAAAATCCTATACGATTCAACGAGCTCGGTGTGGAGGTGTCAGGAGAAGATGGTGGACGTTGGACTTGAAGCGTTGTAGATTGTAATTTTAGGGAAATACGTTACTCGGAGGTTCATTCCAGAGCGAGGCAGTCCTCCATATAAAGGAGTCCTGCAACAGCACCGTCCTAGGTGTTCGCAACTGAATCGTACGTTGAGGCGCATCTTGTGTCTGACGGGTGTTTCTGTTTGGCGCAACTCTGGATGGAATCATTAATGCCAGCTCGTTCGAAAATCTTCTGTAGTAGTATCGATAGTAAAGAGATAGGTCCGCCACTTTTCTTCGATGTTTAAGGCTATCAACATCTTTAATCAACTCTGGATCATCCACAAGATGGACTGCTCTCCTCTGCATGGGGTCTAATATCTTGAGCAAGTGTTTGGGTGCCCAGCTCCACACATAGGAACAGTATTTCAGATATGGTCTTATCTGTGCCTTAAGAGCTGATGAGGTGTATACAACTGTTTTGCTCTATAGAATACTCCTAGCTGTTGTGCTGCTGCCTTGGCGATTTTGGTGACGTGATTACGCCAAGACATGTTGTTTTTTACGTTGATGCCCAGCAAGCTTATGGATCAGGTTTGTCCTGTCATTGATAAGTCAGGTCCTGCGATGTTGGTTATTTTTTGAGAAGACAGCTGCTTGAGTCTTCCCTGCGTTAAACTGGGCATTGTTTTCCTGACCCCATTTCACGATGGCATTCATATCCTCATTGACGGCAGCAATCTGATTTTCTCGCTCGCGTTGGGAACGAGCAGCAGTCATTGGAGTCCGCGACATTAATGAGGATATAAGAGTGCTTCCGTCTGCAAAGCTCTAAATAGAATTGTTTGCCCTGTCTAAGAGATCGTTGATACAGTGCAGGAAGATTATGGAAGATAATATACATCCTTGAGGAAATCCGGCATTGATTTTAAATTCCTCCTAGAGATGTCCATCGATACCAACTCGGATGCTTCAGTCCCTTAAGAAGCAACCTTGCCATCCAGGGAGCGATGCCGGTGGTAGCGTAGCTACTGGTAGGGTCACCCATGCCGGTAAGGTCTCGAAGTGATGAAGGTGAAGCTAAGAAGATTCCCACGCAGCGTCTGACCCAGAGTGGGCGGCTGCAAACAGCGTCTGCCTCCAGGTTAGGAGCGGCTGAAATAACACTCGTCAACCCGCAATGGCAAGCGTGGCGTTTTAATTCCAAAATCCCCCTTCAAAAATGCAAATGTCAGGTTCTAAGAATAAAGTACCCCAAGCGGGTAGGGCAGAAAGCCCAAAATCCCGCACTGAAAATTATTCAGTCTGCCTCATGGATTCTGGGGGAGGCAAGAAATTGGCAAAAACAAGAATTATGAACGCCACATACAATTGCAGATCACACTTCCGAAGAAAGGAGGAGGGCCTGCTTGTGTTGCAATCTGGAAATGCCTTATTCTATAAAGGCCAGGATATAGACAGTCAAAGGGGAGTAGGCTTTCCAATTAAAAAATTAATAATCCCAAAAATTAAAACTACAATGGGAATATCAGAAAGAGTAGCATATATTACCCTTAAAATAAATGAAAAACATAAGTTAAAACTAATACAAGTAGTATACCTACCCACATCCACCTATTCAAGCGAAGACACAGAGCTAATATACGAAGACATAAGATTGGCAAGAGAACAGAACAAATGTAAATACGAAGTCGTTATGGGAGACTTTAACACCATATTGGGAAAACAAGGAGAGGCCAAGGAAGAATATATAGGAAAACATGGATTTGGCACAAGAAATCAAAGGGGTAATATGATGACAAACTTTATAACGGAACAAAGATTGTATGCCACAAGCACCAAAACGATTGTATGCCAAAACACCAAAGAAAATGTACCTGGATAAGCCCAAACGGAGCGACAAGGAACGAAATAGACTACATACTTTCTTCTTCTAAAACAATAATTCAAGACGTAACAGTTCTGAACTCGTTCAATACAGGGAGTGACCATAGATTGGTGAGAGCCAAAATGATCCTGAAAAAAACAAGTTTCAGGGAATACGAAAGAACCAACCAAAAAATAGTAGACACGGAAATGCTCCATCAAAACA
>JAEQML010076455.1:0-13353 GCA_016904865.1 Pissodes strobi
CTGTTAACTCAAGGGGACATAAAATAGCACCCCTTGCTTGAGTTTTTACAATCGGTTGAGTAGTACACGCGTGGAAAATAGGATTAAAACTATCCGTAAAAATCAACGCAAGTGAAGCCACGGGTAAAAGCTAAAAGTGTCCTATGTCCTTCCTTTACTATACCCTTGAAAATATCTGTACAAAATTTCATGATGATCTGTTGAATAGTTTACGCGTGGAAGATCGGATTAAAACTAACCGTAAAAGTCAACGTGAATGAAGCCGCGGGTAAGAGCTAAAAGTGTCCTATGTCCTTCTATACTCTTGAAAATATCTGGACAAAATTTCATGTGATCGGTTGAGTTCTTTACGCGTGAAAGCTTAACATACAAACAAACAAATAGAATTAGGATTAAGATGATATAGCCTAAGAAATCTTGCAATATGCGCATGCATTCCTATGCTATGCTAATGCCTCTCTTTGATAAATCTTGGTTAGCTTCTGCAATCTTGGTTAAATTAGTTAACATGAAGAGCGTGTTTGGCGCAAGTCCTCGGGTCAACTAACCCAAGCTAACTAATGCTAACCAAAACTAATCATGATGTTTTTAGAAATAAAAGCAGGTCTTGTTATACAATAATATTGTGCGATAGAAACATATAATATGCGTTGACATTCTGGATTTATAATCATCTGCAAATAAAAGGAATTTAACCAGGATTTTTAACGCTATTAATATGCTTCTTTTCGGGAAAAATTACTACATCTATAAATTTTTTTCCTCTAATGTGTTCCATTTTTGGTAAGCTTTCCAATAAACTCAAGGAAGTTTCAAAATTCGAGGGGTCTTATATTAGATGAGACAAAAACCAAAGTTCATGCAATAGCAAGCGAGATCACGGGCGCTTGATTCTTATTGATCTGCACCAACTTAACCCAATCTAAACAAATCAAGCAAAATATAAATGACTCTTAATAAAAAAGTGTACTATCCAAGGCCAATCAAAACTAACCCAATTATACCAATATTATATAGCATAGGAAACGTTTTGCGATCCACGCAAGCGTCCCTATGTTATGTTATTACCGCAACTGGGTTAGTCCTGGTTAGCTTCGTCAGTTTTGAATAAACTAGTTAATACGAAGAACGCGTTTGATGTAGTTTCTCACGGTAACCAGCTCAAGCTAACTAAGTCCAGCCAAAATTATTTCAGAAATAATAGCAATTTTTATTACACAATAAATTATGCGATAATAACATTCATACATATGTAGTGGTAGATGTAGTCCACTCGCATCACCTGGTGAAATACCACCACATTGGGTTAGGTGCCGTGAATTGAACTCTGGACCATGTTTCGTCACCATGCCTTTGTGATAAGAATCCAAGGGTGGAAAAGAAGAAATATTGCATGATAGTGCCTTCCAGATCAAAATACTATGGAGGTAAAATAGCCTCCCATTCGGATATACGGGTGGAGACTTGCCCGCGGGGACCATCAGGCGTGAACGTCTTCAAGAGAGGATTCAACACAAATATTAACTCAGTTCACCAGTACCTAACATCAAATAAGCCTCAAATTTGAACTATATTAGAGACAAAAGCGAAATCAAGCACTACACATGTTCACTTGAATATACCCAGATATGACCTTTACTCCCGATTTCGACGTAACTTTGGATTAGCTGTTTTTATACGAGACAATTTATGTTGTCAACGAGAAGAAACATACTAACCTAAAGACTTCGATGTCAGGTGGTTCAAATTAAGCACAGATCGAGCAACCAAATTCATTTGTTGTTTGTATAGACCACCTAGCGAATACCAATACAAACGGCTTTTCTCAGATCTTGGCAATCAAATTGATTTTCTGCAGATCAACTATACAACGGCAGAAATTGTCATAGTAGGCGAGTTCAAAGTACATAACATCGACTGGTGGAATCACTCCAACAAAAGCGATGATGAAGGACGACAAGCCGAGGCTTTTGCTGTAAGTCACGCACTTACTCAGCTGGTTGACAAACATACCAGGATCCCTGAGTGTCAAAAATGCTTTGCTAGCCTCCAGACCTATTCTTAACAGCTGATCTACAACATAACTGTCCAACACCTTCGTTGAGCTCATCAGACCACAATCTTATCTACGGAACATGTGAACTTGCTATCAAAACCCAGGCGCCATAGCTAACCCAAAATGTTTGGCACCAAAAATCTGCAAAGTGGCGTGATTTTCGCGAGTTTTAACTTTCTTCTTCTTAAAAAGATGTCTGCTTTAGGAATCAAAACATCTCTGAATCTGTTAAGATAACTCAAGTTATCCTGACTGGTATGGAAGCTTTCATCCCGTCTTCTATGAAGCGTATCTCAAACAGTAAACCATGGCTTGGGAAAAACTTCTCAAGAGACCATTGACAAAAGCAAGGAGGGATATAACGAGACGATGAAGAACAAACTTCTTATCTGTCCTAATGGATCAAGATCTTTTTGGTCAGTTGCAAAAGTTGTCAATCAGGGTACCTCAAAGACGTCAATCTCACCACTGACCAAAGATGATGGCTCAATAGTGGCAACGACCAAAGAAAAAGCGAACATTCTTGCCGAAATGTTTGCTTCAAATTCTACCTTATATCTTCAAGAAAATACTCCCTTAACTACCCGAGAGCGAATTGTTCAATGTCGAGTCTGATAGTGAAAAGAATCCTCAAAACAAATGTGCTGCTGAACTAACATCTCTCTGCAGGTTTTTCTTCCTATCATACAGAACTGCATGCTTTCCATCTAGCTAGAAATGCGCCCAGGGGCAGCCAATCATGGTGAAAGATAAAAAAAAAACGATTCTAAATAACTACAGAAATTGCCTTAGTTCCCATCATGTCCAAAGTCATAGAGAAACTGATCAACGAACAGCTCTTAAACTCAAATCGGCAGGCATCACAGATCAATGGGAGATCTCCTGACTTACTTGACCTACCTGTGGGCCAAAGCCATCGATAGCTAGGGTGAATCTCGTGCAATGGCTCTTGAAATATCCAAAGCATTTGATAGGGTGTGACATGACGGATTGTTAACTAAATTGACAGTATACGAACTACCACCAGACTGCTTCTATTGCTTTCCAATTTCTTAAGGGGTCGGAGCATCCTAGTTGTTATTGATGGATATCTCTCGGAGGAATTTAAAATCAATGCCGAAGTTCCTCAACGCAGTTTTTTAACGCAGGAAATACTCAAACAGTTGTCTTATCAAAAAAGGAAACATCGCAGGACCTGACTTATCAATGGCACGACAAACACTGGCTCTGGCCTCATCCATAAGCTTGCTGGTCATCAACTTAGAAAACAAGATGTCTTGGCGTAATCACGTCACCAGCAGCAGCACAATAACTAGGAGCACTTTATAGCACACCTTGTCAGTTTTTGCTGCTCTATAAAGCCCAGATCTCTGGAATACTGCTCTCATGTGTGGAGCTCGTCACCCAAACACTTGCTCCAGATACTAGACTCCATACGGAGGAGAGCTATTCGTCTTGTGAATGACCCAAAGGTGACTAAATACCTTGGTAGCCTTGAATATCGAAGAAAAGTGGCGAACCTAGCTCTTTACTATCAATACTACTACGGAAGGTGTTCGAATGAGCTGGCATTTATGATTCCGCCCAGAGTTGTGCCAAGCAGAAACACTTGTCAGACACAAGCTGATCATAAACATACGATTCAGTTGTGAACTCCTAGAACGTCGCTGTTGCCGGACTTCTTTGTCTGGAGGACTACCTTGCTCTGGAAGGGACTTCCGAGTAACGTCCTTCTTGAAAACTACAACCTACAGAGCTTCAAGTCCAACGTCTACCGTCTTCTCCGCACACGCATCGCTCAATGAGTGGTAAGATTATCCTTTTGTGTGTTTGCCGAACATAAAAAAAATAATGTGTGATGGTATTCTGCATTTACAATCGTGCACAAGAGACAATAATTCAATCAGAATTTTTTCCGAAAAATTGCTCCATCCGACAGCTTTATTCCTCTAATGTGTTCCATTCCAGAAAAGCTTTCCTATATACTAACTGTTGGGGAAACACCCCAACATGTGTATAACTTTCGTTTTTCACCGTATAGTTTGGTGTTAAACAGGGTGTTAATGTATGTATGTAGTATGAATGAGCCATAATTAAACTCTGAATATATGTATTTAAGCCCAGGTAAACAGCAAATTTTGCATTTAAAGAAGCATATTTCAGTTACTCGTTAGTCCGAACCTGGTTTGTCGGTTTAACAGATTCCGTTATGTGCCACATTCTCTAGAAAGCAAAATGTAATTCCGTCAAACAAATCGTTCTTTATCGTTTTAAATTTAATATATCCTTGTCTCAGTCAGTGTTGTGTAAACAACAATATATCAAGAACGTGCTTTCACCCTTTCAAAATGAATCCCGCGAATTTGCCACTCTTTCAGCAGACGTTTCTGTATGGCGCCTTCCGTAGGAAAAATTATATTTCAGTGCCTTACAACCACTGAAGCCTACTAGATCGGCCCAGTCATCGCTCTCTAGTGCAGTGCAGTTTAAGCGTTCATTCGAATAGCAGTAAAAAGTGCTGTAGCTTTCTTAGGCCAAAGGTCAATCCTTTCAGACCAGTTTCTAGTTTTGTTGACACAGATATTAAAGAATGTCTGTTGTCTCTCTGTTCTCTTCGTCCAAGCTTGGACAAAGAACTCTTTTGGGCCTTAAAACGCAATTCTGAGACAATACAGAATCGTAGGGTCTCTCGTGAAGAAGATGCAAAATGGCGCCTGGAAATTGGGGGTAGAGCAATACCAGCAAATGGAATCAAGGTGTAAAGTTTAATAGGCTACCCCTGGGTACAATAACAGTAGAAAATATACGAAGGCTTACATCGCAAGGTATTTGTAGAGTGAAAGGAAAGTTTAAAGACAAACGTTTCATTTTAAATTAAAGAATCAAAACTTTTTTTAGTAGATACTTAGTAAAAGCATAGATATATTTTACACCTCTATGGTAATAAGTAACCTGTTGTATATAAATTGTACATATTTTTTATATCAATTGCAAATACATAATTACCTTATTAAAGTACTTAACAACTAATCTACCTACCTTTTTTTCAATTCACAACCTCTGTGTAAAAACCCCACCCCCCTATTTTAATACAGTCCACTGATTTGATTGTAGTTTATTATAAAGTTTTTGTGGACATAATAAATTAAAAATTAATTTGTGTCACACGACCACTAACCAACTTAACTCAATCTAAACAAATCAAGCAAAATATTAATGATTCACAATTAATTTCTACCAACCAGAACTATCCCATACTAGACTAGACTCTCCAAATGGAAATCTACCTGAAATCCAGACGAAATAAATCACAACTAACCAAATTAAACTATATCTAACCAAACCTAAATTATGGTCGGCAGTGTTATTGGTTTACCATGTATTGATAAGGTTGCTACCCAGAATTAGGTAAAGAATAACATTGGGATACTTGTTTTTTTGTTTCAATAAAGTGCGTCCAATAGTCGTGTACGATCAATTGTTTACGGACCCACTTGCCATACGCGTGTATCTGTCCCGTGTCCAGTTAATTCAATTTCAAAATAAGCGAAATCTAAGCCGTGTGATTGGTCATGATTTTGTTATAGGCCTATAAACATTGTTATGCGCAAAAACTACGTGAAAAAGTATATGTCCAGAAATATAGAAATCTGAATTGTTTCTTGAGTTATGTCTTTACTTCAGTAGTTAGGCACAGTCGCAAAGGATTTGTCTGAACTAAAGTTTAAACTTAGCTTTAATTTGAAATTTAAAACTAAATATAAATGCAGTAAGATGCAGCTCGTGTAATATAAGTCGAATACTATATTGCCATATGAAAGTTCTTCCAGGTCTTATATGTCTAAGAAAAAGTTGTATAGAATTTAAACGCCAAATGAATTAAATAAAATATTTAAATTTCATTAAGCCTAAAGACTTACAAACCCCACTCATTAAATTTCACAGCTCTTAATTCGGCCCCTTGCCCTACCTTATAGAGACATCTGTTCTACATAATTCATTTTCCCCAGTTTCATAAAGTATTAAACATTGTTTGTTTATGAAAGGAATCCCATAGGAATTTATATTTGTAATTTCATTTATCTCTTATATCTGTTTCTAAAATTTTCTGTGAATATTCACGAATATTACAATTAGAATTCCGGATTCTCTTGACTTGATGAAGATGATTTAAATTCTTCGAGAAATTTCTGTCGTTTGTTTTCTACGCAATGTTTTTTTCTTTGCATCAATATTTGAATAAAGACAATGAAATACATGATTAGCATGTAGTTAATACCTTCGTCTGATAGAGGAGCAACGTGTTTATCCTAATGTTGCAACATTAAGAATGATTCATACTTATTAATCTTGTAGCTTTTTGTAACTCTAGCAGGCAACTACTTAGTATTTATATGATCATTATACTCGATACTGTTCTAGAAGGAGTTAAATCAATGATATTTTATACAAAAATATTACCACCAAGTACTTGAAAAAAAAAAGGAAGGGATTACTCCAATTAATTCATAAGAGATAATTTTGCCCAGAGTGAAGCTTAAGCTGAGTTATTTTTAAAGGTATAACAAATAGTTTCGTTTAGGGTAAGAACTGATTGGAGATAACGCGAAGCGAAAGATTCACAGAGACCATCACTGCCGATGTTTGTTGCGTAATGGAATAAGTTTAGTCATCCTTTATCCTGGAAACTATCGTTCCTGAAGAAGTTGCTACCAGTTATGAACCACTGAGTATATTGAATCTAAGTGCTTTGGTCATTTTACATAATGAACTAGCAATGTGCATTATTAACAGCAAATAAATTTGAGGATAATTCAAAATAATTTTAAATTTACTTTAACATAGCAACAAGTAACGAGGCATGGGCTAAAGACCAGGAATCAGACACAAAGCGCCAGGAGTAATTACTGCTGAAAAAGAATAACTTCAGCAATGTTATCTATTGCTAATATAATAATAATAATAATAATAATAATAATAATAATAATAATAATAATAAACGTTTATTAATCCATATATCAGTTGCATGAATTACAGCGCTGAAAAAGAAAGTTGCATGGACTAATTGGCATAGTTGCAGCATCCCAAACAAAGGTTGGGCGCTGTTGCAGCCAGAGAAAAAAATATATCAAAGTAGCTTATGTTATTCATAATAATTTACAAACCAAAATCTCGGTAGTTAAATATTAGAAGAAGAGAAAAGAGAGAAAAAGAGCGAGATAGCGAGGTAGAGAGAGAGAGAGAGATGTTGCTGACGCACAAATGAAATTCATAAGAATGAATAATTTAAAAATATACACACAAGAATCAATACACAGGCAGTAATACAACTATGGATTAAACAATCTTTTCCATATAGATTTTTTAACACTGTCTACTGACAAGGATAAATTAGAAATTTTATGTTTGTTCAAACAAGCAGCAGCATTGTATGAAAACGAGCGTTTGAATATTTCTTTGTGATGAATCGGGATATCAATAAGGTACCTATGTCGGAGATTTACGTTATGAGCATCAAATCTATACCGAATCTTATTATATAGATAAGAAGGTAGCTTATTCTTTATTATTTTATAGAAAAACATAACTGAATGAAATTCCCTACGATCTGCCATACTGAGCCAATTGATGTCTTTTAATTTATGGGATATACATTGTCGCCTGCGAATACCAAATATAAATCTGAGACAAGAATTTTGCAGTTTTTGTACTCGTTGCTTATCGACACCATCCAAGCAGGGACCGTAAACGTTATCACAGAAGTTAAAATGTGATAGTACAAGAGCTTCGCATAATATCTTTTTGGTTGTTGGGTTTCGATAATGCCTATGCGGATATAACATTTTTAAGACTGAGTAGCCTATTTTTAATTTAGCTGTGATATGATCTTTGAAACGCAAGTTGCAGTCAATTATTAGGCCCAAATTTTTTGCAAAATCCTTAAATGGAATTATTTCATTGTTAATTTGTAAATTTAAATTTGTTAGTAAATTTTCTCTATAATTTCCGTTTGCAAATAAAATAGCAACGGATTTTTTTGGATTTAGTTTTAACAAGTGATTATTAGATTCGATAAACAAATTATTAAGGTCCATGTTCAAGCGCGCGTTTGCTTCCTGCAAGTGAGAGCGTTCAAAATTAAAAATTAGTTGTGTGTCATCGGCATACATGGTAGTCACAGTATTGGAGACATCTATAAAAGTTAAAGGTGTATATGGAGTATAACACAGGCCCGAGAATGCTCCCCTGCGGCACACCCATTGTAACATTAGCAGCGTCCGACACCCTACCCTCCACACAAACTCTTTGAACGCGATTTGAGAGAAAAGATTGTACGAGATTTAAAGCTGATGTAGTAAATCCAATATATTTTAAGATAGCTAATAACAACTGATGACGTAGCATGTCAAAAGCTTTAGTATAGTCTAGCATAATTAGAATTGAAGCATCGTTATTATCCAGGGAATGAAAAATATTGTCCGTAACCTCAGCCAAGGCCGTTGCGCCACTATAACCCTAGCGAAACCCAGATTGCTTCTTAGGTAATATATCATCAATTTTTAGAAAATTGTTAATTTGCCTTTCCATTGTTTTTTCTAAAATTTTCGATAATGTTGGTAAGATAGATATTGAACGCAAGTCACTAAATTCCTTTGGTTGATTAGACTTGGGTAAAGGAATAACGTTACCTTGCTTCCAGAGTCCTGGAAATGTACCACTGGCAATGCTAAAATTAACAAGGTGTTTAATATGAGGGATAATAAATGGACAGCAATATAAAATAAGTGTTAAGTTTAAATTATCAGGTCCCATTGCATTGGATTTCATTTTTTGGATAACGTTCATAACATCATCATCAGCAATAGGTGAAAATATAAAATCATTAGCTTTTAGACGGTTATTTAAATAAAACGTAAGAACTTCTTGGTTTGGAGGCCCATAGTTTTTATTTATTGAAGTGAAATATTTATTTAACTCATTCACATTATTTAAGTTTTCAGGGATATTGTTAGATTTCGCTTTGAGAATATTTAATTTCCTAAGTTCTTGCCATATAGAATACCACTTTGTTAGTTGTGGTTACTACGTAACGTAATCCTTCTGGAATTAATGAATACACCTTAAAACCATGCATGCTAATTACTGAAGCGTAAAATGTGAAGTTTCTTAAGGCTAAGAATTCATGTATATAAAGCAAGATACAAGTGACAAAATATAAACAGCAAAAATTCAACTTGCATATTCAAAAATCAGCATTGGATTGGAAACGGCACCCACATTTCTCGTTAAAATCCCCAGGGCCTACGTTCTCAGCCATAGCAACAGAGTTTAATTAAATGGCAGTTGGAAACTTTTTTGAGACTTTAACAGGTTCACCTGACTAGTAATGAAATGTCGGTCAAGGACTATTAATCACCCAGCACAATGCCCCAGAATAATTTAATTTAATTAAATGTAAATAAAAGTCTTAACTTGATTTAGGTAACTAGTGGCAAATTCCATAATATTACTATATCGTAAAATTCATCCATGATTCTCAAAGATACTGATTTTATCAAAACTCAATAATTTTAATTTTTTTGTTGTTGTTAGTGTGCCAGTGCTGTTGGACTGATAATTTTGATGGTCTGATGATGCCCTTAAAAAGGCGAAACATGTCACCCTACTTTTACTTAAAAATATAAATGCGATACTGTAGATTTTGAGATCTTTTGTTTTATTGAGTTTTGATATTACTATATGATTAATAGAATTTTTTCTTCTGTGAATAACACTGAAACTTCCGAGATTATTTTGGATAAATTTCGTTCCACCAGAATTTAGGTTCCAAAGAGTCATTCCACAGGCCCAGAAAAAGGATTTAACACAATCCAACATCATTACGTCATGTGTTTATCATAACTGAACCATAGACAGACTCACAAATTTGTTGCCAATAACTTGCAAAATCCCACAGGACTTGCAAAATCCCAAAGAAAATTGAGCGAGTCTGCTAGTATTCGAGACTGATGTGTAAAAATATCCTATATCGACATCATGGACAAAGTCGAATGCCACCTTAGGCCGCATGATGCCTGAATATAGGCAACCACTTATTTGGAATTGGTTGCCTATATTTTGGCGTTAGAGAGAATATGTTTTACAAGGAAGCGCTAAAGTAGACTGCGCATGGTTATGATGTCACGTCCGCTTTCATACTTCCGTTATTTTCCCGAGATTTACCCTCATACCGACGCGTAACTGAAGTGAACTTCTTTAGCAAGGGTAAAGTCAGAACAAAAAAACGCTTATCAAAGTGAAACGCTTATCAAAGTTGAAACGGTTATCAAAGTGAAACGCCCCTTTAATTAAACATGTTCCAGTAAAGTTAGAGGGTTGAAATTTTTAGGACATGTAGCCGGGCTAAAATCAGGATCCTGGACGAAAACTGGACCCCCGTAACCCCCCCCCCCCGTTCGGGTAGGAGAGAGGGGAGGAGAAAAACCAAAATAATTAATTTCGGATATTTAGAACGGGAACAGCCACGGGGTCGAAATTTTTATGGTAAGTGCGCCCATGGGGACTACCTTTGACCATATGGAGGGACCGGGCTCTAATTTAAGGGAGGGTTTTGGGGAAAAATCAGATATACGTGCCGATATCTGTGCAACGGAGCCTCGGATCGAAAAGCTGACAAGAGATGACACCGTTACGCGGGGCCATGGTAACTATGGTATAATGAAATTGAAATAATGTTGCCTGAATAATTCCTCTTTTCAAGAGAAAGATACATTTTGCTCTTAGAAAGATCAATTACCTCCGGTATTATTACTTTAACCTGCATTTGTCAGTACCTACATGAGCTGATTTGAAAGCAAAGCAATTAAAACTTCCAAGCATAAGCCGAAATTATGTTAAAGGTAGGCTGGCAATAGATTCGTCATCTGGAAACATGAGGAATGTCATCTAGACTAGTTCTTTAACTACCTTAACACTATAAGCTCAACCACTATATATACAATGGGGAAGGAGTTAGAAGATGAACTACAAGTATTAGCAGGAGGAAGAAAAAGGTGAATAACAACAACAATGTATAGGAATCCAACGCACACAGGTCAATATCTAAAATTTGCTTCTAATCACTTCCAAGTATCTAAACAAGGAGTGGTTGGCTTTTTACTAGATATAGCTAGAAGAATATGAAATGGATATTCAGAGATGCTAATACAGAAAATAAAACGACATATGGACAGCAGGCAACCAGCCAACTAAACACCAAAAGGAAACGATGCTCAAGGTCTTCCATACAATGTAAATTTTTAAGCAACGACTTCATTCCAGCTCTGATTCACGGGTTGGAATCTGGATGTTAGTAGATTCTTCTTCTCCTTCAGCCCTCAATTTTGCAAATCTTTTAATTTTGTCTTGTTGAAATTTTGGTTGAAATGAACATGATTCTCGTTTATGTCTATACATATTTCTCATTTCAGTAAAACTTTTATTACAATCACTGCATTCAAGCACCTTTAGTTATTCTGAACAGAGACAGCTTAATACTAATCATTGAGATCCTGTGACTGCTTTTAGTCGTTCGAAAGTAGGGTAATGGTGGGGATAAGAGTGGGAAGTGGGCGGAGTTAAATTGGTTGGGTAGCGGGATATTGATGTGAAATTGCATCGTTTGAAGATAGGTAGAGCGACTGGAGTGCGACTAGAGTGCGAGTGCTGGTCTGAAACATAACTTTTATACCTACTACCTACTAGGGTGTAATAGCCGGTTCTGGCTCAAAACATAGAGATACTATAGGGTTGCTGCTTTTGCTGTCTGTTTTGCTGTCTGAACCAAAAAAACAGACAGCAAAAATAGCAACCCTATATTATTCCTATATTTTGAGCCAGAACCGGCTATTACACCCTACTGAGAACTGTATTCAAGTCAAAAGCTTCTTTATGAAGATCCCTTCTTAACGAAAATACGACTGGAAAATCAAAAGGATACGAAATACAGACATTAGGCTACCTTGCGAGTGTGGCAACTTATACATAGGATAAATAGAAAGCCTTTGGAAGTATGAATTAAAGAACAGAGAATAAACACCCAAAGAGGCAAAACATTAAAATCCGGAATAACACAGTATGTTTGGGACAAACAATCTAGAATTCAGTAGTCAGAGGTGATAGTAATTCGTAAAGAACACATATTATATTAACGGAGTTCAAGAAAGCAGCATACAGGATGTAGAATAACTGAGTATTTGGTAAGCCATGAGCAGAAATCAGCAGGATTTGAAAAAAGAGGTCTTAAATTAATCAGGAAAACATTCAATTAAGGGCCAAGTGCTTATCACGGTTCACCAGACTTTGCATTAATATATAAGCCCGTAGCTTAGTCAGTATTCATTTGATAACAATTCAAGGTACAAGCTGTGATTAAAAGATAGAGGAAACGGAAGTCCAATATATTTTTTTTCCTGAACATTAAACTTACATGCCTAATGGATTCATATTATATTTAAGTGCTTTGTATTATAGTGCACACATAATCTAAAAGTAGAAGAAAAGGTTATGGTGGGTTATCAGTAGTGTTTTATAACTATTCTGCTTTCTTTTTCATTTACTCCAATTCTGCTAGAAAAACTGTTTGGTCTTTTTCGAGTACATATAATGCATCTAATAAACATTCTTTCGATGACATTTTTACCTTATCAATATACATTTGTCATATGCATCCATCTTCATGGACGACTGATTTGGTATTGTCAATAGAATCCTAATGGTTAGGCAGTATCGTGTTTTTCGGATACTTTTGTCACTCGCTTTAAATATTTGGGTATGTAGACAGTAAAACATCGTTTGAAAAGTTAAATTCTTGTACGCAATTAGGTATCTGTAGGCATTTCACGAAATATGCCTTTTTAAATGGGCATAAGAGGGGCCTCACAGATAGCAAATATTTCTTTGTCGGCTTGACGAGATAGGGCGATGAAGGCAATATCTCTCGAACGGCTTAACCTAGAACTTTAAATTCTCTACGCACACTTTAGGGGAAAGGAAAACATGGGCTTTTATAAACGACCAACACTACCAAAGTGCGAGTCAAAAGGAGGCTGGAAATTTAATTTGCGTAATATCTCCCTTCTTTTCCGCTTGGTTTTTATTTATTATATATACCTAAGCCCCGGATGTGGAGGAGGAATGATTTTTTTAAACGGTGGATTTATTTAGGAAGAATGTAATCTTCGGAATTTTTCTAATACATGTTTAGTTTCTGATGGTTTTCAGAGTGGAAAACACATACATAGTGCGATTTGCTTTGT
>JAEQML010076456.1:0-13353 GCA_016904865.1 Pissodes strobi
ATATATATATATAATTATATATATACAAAATTTTTTTTCTACATCTGTGCTTCATACCAGGATAGATGTGCGGAATATTTAATTTAAATGCTCATGCGCACATTCGTGTTGTAATGATACGTATTCCGTATTTGCAATACAATAAGGTATACAACTATAAGAATAGCCTTTCCTAATGATAAAATATAAAGTGGCAAAATCCCAGCTTAATGTTTCCATATAACGTTTTAACAAATAAAATAACGGAAATATCAATAACATTTTAAATAGTGTTATTTTCCTCATTCAGTTCTGCAACGCCATGTAATAACAGTGCTCAATGGTTTTTAATAGCGCTACAAAAATGGTCGAAGTAATTAAAAATCGCACGGCCTTGTTTAATTTGATTGGCCATCTGTATGCTTAGTAATTTTTATATATAAATTCACTAACCAGCAACAACGTTGCATGCAAACTTTTTCCTTTGGAGTAAATTAAATTGAAATAATTCTTACGTAACAATTATATTTTTCCTAATTCCAACTAAGCCCTTATTAAATCCGTTGGTTCAGGGTCTTTTTTACCATTAGGCCGATTAGGCCCGGGCCTAGGGCCCAATGACAAGTGGGGCCCAAATGTGCAACATAAAAAAACTATAATTATAAGAATATTTTTTAAAATATACATTCCCTCGATAAAAAAATCAGGAGACTCTTTCGCCATCTTTATAATCTGAATTCCAAAAAACAGGCACTTACAAAGTTCAGCATTTTACAAAGGTAAAGTAAACGGCGAAAAAATGAGTAGTTAGTGTATAGTCCCAAATCTGGCTGTGTTTACTCTTATGTATCCAAACTTTTTTCGAAGATAAGTGTAACGTTAACCTCAGTGTATTTCTGTTATTTTAAATATTATTTTATTTTTACTAATTTATGCTTCGGTTCAATAATTTTTTTTAAATCCTATTTCGTGTTTCTTTTTTAGTTTTTCTAAAATCTGTTATTTTTTATTAAAATTAATGCAAATTTATAAATAATAGAAAAGCTTAATTTAAATCTGAATAAAAAACTATAGTATAATTAATATTTTCAGTCCGAAATCGACACAAAAAAAATCAAGTGGGAGCTGAAGTCATATTGAGGCCCGAAAATTTGCTAGGGCCTTGGGCCCAACTCCTAGACCCTGCGTTGGTTTTTAGTTAGGATTATAACTGTGCACCCGGTGGAGATCACTTGCAAAAAGTGATACCACTTCTTTGCCATTCTAGGTTTAAATTGGGCTAATAGCTACCTAAAATATTGTAATAGAAATTTTTGCCTATTTCTCATCTCAGTTCTATTCCGACCCGACGTTTTTGAATAAGGCCGCTTCGGCTGTAAATTGCACGAGTGCCAAATTAGTAACCCTAAAGAAGCTGCCTACCGTGTCAGGAATGAAAAATCCAATAATGAAAATGGTTAGTAAATCCAATCATAAGAGTAAAAATCTCGTGCACTTTGATCAGTTTTAAATTTAACTTTTGTATTATCTGGTCAAAATCGAATTAAAAACTTGACACTTTACTGTTATAATAATTGTATCTACTAACCATTTTTATTTTTAGATTTCTCTCCCTTGATAACGGGGTCAGATTTGTTCCCTTAAACATTTTCCAGTTCTTTAAGGTTTTTTAGTTGCCTTAGAGGCACTTGTGCAATTACTTTGTGGCCAGAGCCGAAGCGGCCTTATTCAAAAACATCTTAATAAAACTAAAGCTAAAATCGGCAACAATTTGTCTCACAAACATGAATCTTCTACAACAATTTTGGAACATATGCATTCAAACATGTTGAAAATTTGTTTTGCTCTTCAAAATATTTTCCCGCGTATCAAAGAAACAAAAATCAGGTCATCAATTTCACGTTAATTGACACTCAAGTTGCATAAGACCGTTCTAATGATTCCAATCTATTAACTTAAGGGATGTATACACTAAGTTTTAAAAAATTCAGTTTCATATGATTGCGCAATAGTAATTTCTTGAAACTTGTCACGCAACTTTAGTTTTATTTGAATCTGCGCAAGGTCAAGTTCTGTGCATTAAAATAACAGTTTTTGTGCAGTAAAGTAAATCAACTCCTATAAAACCTACGTTCTCAGGAAGAGAGGCTCTCAATATAAATTAAGTTTTATTCTGTTCTGTCTTATAAAGGGTGAAAAGGTAAACTATATAATTTTTGAAATGAATGAGTCAATTGGCGTATCGATCAAGCTGTTACGGAAATGTCCTCATGTAAAATTATCTTATTTTTTGCATGCCTCAGATCCTGCGATCCATCCAAAAGAGCGATTCGGACAAGCCTAGCTTATGTTCAGAGCCGCACTCGGAGTAGTTTGCTGGTAGTTCTCAGACAGGCTAACCATATATTCACACTATTTTACCAATGGAGTTCGATCCCATCATTATGTAAATGTAGGTTGATCGCGATTGTTTGGCCATCTATAGACCTTTCTGCACCTAGACCTAGGTAGATCTTTTGTACCTGGTCGAAATGGTATCAGATGCGGTCCTCTCATTTGAGGTGACATCGATTTTAGTATCACTTGCGGTCGGTGATGAATATTTATAGGATTTTCAGGTAAAAGAGATAACGAGGGTGTTAGAAGCGGTTAACTAATTTATATTCGGCACTCGAGCCAAACTAAAACCCTTCCTCACACTTTCTACACTGACGACCGGCAATGTAAATATATATTTAAAAAAAAAGTTATCAAAACTAACCAAAACTAATCCAAAACCCTCGCAAAAACCTAAACTTCTATTACGTACCTACCCTGATGGAGAACGGGAAACGGGATATAAATTAGTTGACCGCATCTGACACCCTCGCGATCCCGTCAACTTTAAAATCTTACAAATAACCTGCACTGACCATAACCTGCACTGACCACAAGTGATACTAATATTGCTTTGACCGCAAATGACACGACCGCATCTGATATGATATGATGTGACCATACTCTATCAGATGCCAAGATCACATAAACTTTTTACATCCTTTGATATCCTTCTTGGGGCCATACAGCCAAGTTCGTTTGTTCAACCTTTTCAAAATGTTTATGTTTGCTTCGAGACAGCACACAAAATATATTCGCTAGTGTCAGCATCTTCATTGCAGAATCTGCAGTGTTCGCTGCCATCTTTATCCAGGTTCTTCAGATAATATCTCAAGGGGCAGCGTCCAGAGAAAAGACTAGTGATTAGTCTTAACTCATTATTTTGCAGCAAAAGAAGTCCTTTGGCATTCTTTTGCGAGTAACTCAAAGTGCATTTGCATAGGTTCTTTTGCAACTCGCTCGACGTGTAAGTGTGAAATGTCATTGCTAAAATTCTGAACAACTGAAGGTATTTTTAATTTGTTTGTATGTCACAACTATATAAGCTGTGATTTATTACTTTGTATTGAAGCAGTCAAACTTTATATTAGATACCATTCCCGTAAAGACGGTTCAACTTTCATCAACAAATGACTCATAAGAAGTCATATCATGTGCTTCCCTTCATGATAAGATACCGAGTAAAATACGATCATGAAAACGTAATTAGTTGACACTAGTTCGCATACAAATAAGCATCGGAACCACTTCTAAATCTTCAAAATTTAATGATTATTGATCCAGATCCGTCCAGCCGCTCAATATTGAATGTTCTGTATTGTTCGAGAATCGTGGTTCGGAGTCCAGATAACCTGTAGATCTCGTTCAGATTAGCTTCGCATGTTTCAAGAAAGCGATTGAATGAGTAAGCAACTATTGCAACGATTTTGTTTATACAAACGCTAATCGGACGTAATATTTATATAATAATGGTACATAAATCTACATCTTTCTGAGGTAGCTGCAAAAGGTCATTATCGCATGTAAAGACGACTGGAGAAACATAAATGATAGGCGACCGCGTAAATAAATAGGACCATATTGGTAAATAACTTTTGATAAGATTAATCCCTCATATCCGGCATCTTCAAATAAGAAAACAAACAAATTCTGGTGAAAATTAATTGGCAATAGGGACTATGTATTTATCACTTTTGCTTTCACATCTAGTGGAATATCTGATGAGAATATCAAAAGAGAAGAAAGCTTGCAGTATGCTAATAAATGGAACAAAGTAGAATTCTGCAACACAGTCTTTATAAGGAATGTTCAAACCTGGAAAAGCGATAAAAGTATTAACTCACTGCTTAAAGCTATTGAGACATTTGGGCGGCTTCTTATATGAAGCTTTTAATGTCAACTTCTTTAGAACGAGGCGCTTTGAGTGAAAGAAACTTTATTGTTTAAGGTGCAGTGATTTTCTAAAGCGTATTGAAGAGAATTTGACTTTATAATTGCTTGTGAAAATGAAATCATGGAATTTCTCGTTATTGCGTAATGGGAAATTACCGTATTTATGACTCCTCACCGGAATTAAATGCTCTCAGTTATCAAATAAATCTTTAATGCGCTATCAGGCCACCGCTAGAAGGCGACATGACATAAATATTAAGGAAAGATTGGGCGAGATGGTATATAGGTTTTCCTTCTAACAATTTTCCATTTATAATAAAACAATATCTTACCTTGTAGAGTTCGTTGTACGTTCACCACACTGCAAGGGTTAAATGTAGTCGTAGTGGAGGGAGGTACGGAGAGTAGAAACATGGAGTATTCATCTTTACTGGGTTTTGACGTATAAAATACCGATTGGATTGAGACGGTGTCTTCCTTCCGTCGAGCAATATCCATTTATAGATAGATGATCGTACAATGACTGCATGAAAATGTAGACATATCGGAATAATTGGAAATAGTGACAAACGTATGGTTCGTATGTTACGGAGGCCAGAACTCAAACTACGGCACATTTTTTTTAAATCCTTTATTGATTTAAATCTATCCCAATTGATTGCAATCATTAATTTTGAATCACTTTCTGCGGCAATTATTTTTTATTTATGATTCAAATCTTTTCGATATAATGTATGATCTAAATTATTTTTTTTGCATTTTTAAAACATCCCAAAAAAGGTACATAATTTCAAAAAGTATCTAAAGCATTTCAAAATTATTTACATCATTGCGTCATTCAAATGATTTCAACAAGATTTAAATCCTTTTAGGAATATTTAAAATCACAAATAATTTCAAAACGATTTAAGCCGTTTTCACTATCGAATTTTTTAGAATGAAAGATTCCATCCCAGCACCCATAAACCTATATAGGATTCGAAGCTTGGATCCCAGTTAAATGATGATTGCGCATCCTTGAAGATGTTCATTATTACTAAAAAGATTCACTCTCTTTTTTTTAATCGAATTCAGGTGAATACTTTTTATCCACTGTATTGCTTATCAAGTTTATATCATGCATTTATTTAAGAGTATTGAGAGCCCCAGCAGATGTTTTGGATCTAGTTCTGAATTCGCTTTTGTTCGAATATGAGATATTCTTTGTTTATTTCATTTCGTTTTTTTTATTGGAATAAAATTTGTAATTTTATTATTATATGTAAGTTCCATATATTTCTGCGAGTTTTATTTATCTTTCGAAGAAGACAGCAAATATGTGATAAAAAAACATTGACCTTTTTAGCTTTGCGGTTTGGGCCTGGAATTCTATTAAGAAATCTATATTACTTAATTTTGGTTTTGAATCGTTATATGGTGTACAAGTGAAGATATGAGAAACTTTTCATATAAAAAATTATTTAGGTCTTTGACTTTGTCTCGAGAAATTCATTTAAATTATTTCATTTGATTTTAGTCCTAACAAAAAATATTCAAATTTATTTCGAATTTTGACAAAATGATTTTGTTTCGTGAAAGTGATTTAAATCATAAAAAGGTTTACGTAGTATCTTTGATTTGAATCATTTTGCTAATGGTAAAAAAATCTTTGATTTATTATTTTCTTAAAATGGTCCGTTGCAGCTCTGCCAGCGACAAAAAAATATTCTTCTCATTTTTTTTTGTAAAAGCTTTACCATGTAGGCAAGGATACGAAAACGTAGATTTTCTTCTAGTCCATGCCGCTATAGAGGGAATGAAAATTTGAATACAAAATCTCACAGCACTAAAAACAGCACTAAAAACATAAAATTAAGATATTCAGGGAACCGCATTTAGAACAGTATAATAGTAGGATCTGCGGTTAGAGTATTTTCCACTAATTTCGAGACATCATATTTATGAAATTTCTCTGAAGACTTTACAATATCTATTTTTAGTATCCGGTCGACTAACATACCTGCTTCAGAACAGGGCAGACTCCAATTAAAACTCCGTGTGATATTTTATCAAACAAAATTACATGCATTGGTACCTGAGAAAAAGGCTGTTTAATTTATTTCAGATGTTCACATTTTCGTCTTCAACCACTAATTCTACCGTGACAAAACATTCGGCAGATTAACACGCCTTCAAAGTAATAGTTGAAGCGCCACGTGGTTTTTCCGAATCACGTTCCGCACTGGTGGTTCCGGGATCCACAGTAGGAATATATCGACATGATGGTGCTTCCAGGATCAAAATATTCCGCAAGTAAACTCCCCGGCCATTCGGATCTCCGGGCGCTGGGTGGCCCTGGGCGACCTTCATTCCGCATTTCACAGACAGCAAAGATACCGAACCAATTTGGAGTAGATTTCTGCAACATAAGAGGCCTAAATACAAACATAAATTCGGTACACTAACATCTACAAGCAAATAGACCACACATGCCAGCTCTTACAGAAACACAAGTATGTTCTACAACAACAACAGTAAACTATCCCTATCCTGGTTACGACTTACACACCCGATTTAGACATAAGTTCGGAATATGCCTTTTTGTACGAAGCGACCTTTCATGTCACCGCGAGGAAACACTCGAACCGAACAACCTTGACGTCATGTGGCTCAAGTTCACCGCCAAGGGAATGACTAAGTTTATATGTTGTCTCTATCGCCCTCCGAGCGATAGAGCCTACCAAAGCTTTTTTAAAACACTAGCTACCACTTTTGCCTCAATACAGGTCGATCACCCCAATTCAGAAATAATCGTTCTGGGAGACTTCAATGCCCACAACAGCAACTGGCTCAAACATCACAACAAGACCGACAATGGAGCTAAAGAAGCTGAAACATTTGCCATCAGCTGCGGGCTTACTCAACTTGTAGAAGAACCAACTCGAATATCAGAGAGGGGCGAATTCGCCGCTCTCCTGGATCTTTTCTAACCACTAATCCTGACCAGGACACAATTACAGTTGATCCGCCATTAGGTACTTCCAACCACAAACTTATTACAACGGTTTGTGGATTGCAACTTCTAGAGAAGGATCCACTATTGCCTCGCAAAATCAGGCATTACAATTCTGCAAACTGGGACGATCTAAGGGAGTTCTACCTAGATGTTCCTTGGCTCGACGTCTGCTTTGGCACAAACGACGCGTCAGTCTGCTGCGAAGAGATTACGCCAGTAATCTCCTCAGGAAAGGAAGCATACATCCCAAATTCCATCAAGTTACCGTCAAAAGGAAAGCCCTGGTTCGACAGCAGATGCGAAAGAACTGTAGATAGAAAATAACAAGCCTACAAGTACTGGCAGCAAAATCAGACCGCTGAAAATCGCAACTATTTGTCGAAGCGAGAAACGAATGCAAACGTGTGATAGACAAAACTAAGGACAAACACAATCAAATGATAAGGAATCAACTTTGCAATGCCCTAGTGGCTCCAGGAATTTCTGGTCGGTAGCAAAGGCAGTATGTAATAACTTTATAAAAACGCCTCTTCCACCTACAGCCAAGGAAAAAACAAACAGGCTCGCCAAAATGTTTTCATCGCACTCTACCTTAGACGTCCCCCAAGGCAAGGCTCTCCCCACCATATCGAGCATCAACACTATCATGGCAGAACCCAAGTATAATCACCGTGATATTCGCAAAATCCTTAAAGAACTAGATACGCAAAAGGCATCAGGACCGGACGAAATACTTGCCACCGTGTTAAAGAACTGCGCCAACGAACTAACACCCGTTTTTTCCAGGCTTTTTTCTCTGTCTTACGGAAAAGAGATTTACCCATCTTCTTGGAAAGTCGTTCGAGTGCAACCTGTTCCAAAAAAAGACAAGAAAACCACGCCCTCAAACTATCGCCCAATTGCCTTGCTTGCAATAATCTCCAAAGTCATGGAACATGTAGTCAATCAGCAACTACTCAAGTACCTTCAGAATAACAAAATAATCAGCGATAATCAATACGGCTTTCGAAAAGAGACATCAACAGGAGATATATTGGCCCATGTCACTCATATATGGAGTAGGGCAATTGAGAACTACGGTGAGTCTCGAGCGATTGCGTTGGATATTTCGAAGGCATTCGACAGAGGTTGGCATGACGGACTGCTCAACAAACTACCGTCCTTTGGACTACCAGCTTCTCTCTGCAGCTGGCTTGCCAGTTTCCTCAAGAGCCGATCTCTGCACATAACGTGATGGACACATCTCAGACACATTCACCATTAACGCGGGCGTGCCTCAGTGCGCAATACTTCCACCAACTCTGTTCCTCATCTATATTAATGACCTGCTATAACCGAAACGAAAAATCCCGTTTGCAGTTTTGCAGATGACAGTACCCTTGTCTCACAATTTAGCTCAGAAAAACCTTTACCAGCGACTGAGACTTATCACCGCAGACAGGAGCAGATTACAGCAATTAATCAAGACCTGGAGAAAGTTCAAACTTGAGGCGACAGAAATTTGGTCCAGTTCAATGCTGCAAAGACCCATGCAGCCACGTTTACCAAGAGGGCCAATACGGCAGGGCGGGCCCTGACATCATTATGGCAGGATCGACCATTCCTTTATCCTCGTCAATCGGACTGCTGGGTGTCTCGGTCAACAGCAATTTGTCCTGGCATGACCACGTTGCTAACATCGCAAAATCAGCCTCCCAGAAGCTTGGTGCGCTTTTTCGCAACAAAGAACTGTATACACCACAGCAGTTGTTCTTGCTCTACAAAGCGCAAATCAGACCGTGCCTGGAATATTGCTCACACATCTGGGATGCCGCACCAAAGCACACCCTAAAGCTGCTATATTCCATTCAGAAGAGAGCTGTGCGTCTTCTCGGCGACCCGGAATCTAGATAGTCTGGAACACCGCAGACATGTGGCCGAGACGTCCCTGTGTACAGATACTTTCACGGCAGATGATCCCAGGATTTGGCCCGCCTCATCCCGCCCCAGGCAACGCCTGTCAGACAGTGACGACAGACGGCAAGAGCGCATCAGTTCGTCGTACAACTGGAAACACCTAGAACATCGCTTTACAAGAACTCTTTTGTCTGGCGCACTGCATCACTGTGGAACTCACTCCCAGGATATCTGTTTACCCCTAATTACAACCTACAACTATTCAAGAACCGTGTCAATCAACATCTTCACACACACACACCCACCGCTCGTCGAGCGCCATAGGATCTCCCTTTAGTGTGTGTGCCACTACCATAAAAAAATAGTTATTGAACCCACGTATAAACAACATCGCAAAAATCCTTCCACGGCCTTGGTGTCGTAACTCATTTCAAACCTCGTACCTACACAGCAATATAATAGTATATATGCATGGTACAGTATACAGCCCATAAGTTTTCATTGTGTTCGAGTAGATTATCAAACACATTAAACTTTACGATCCCTTTACTACGTTATATCTATAAAAATCCGTTTATGCAAAGTGAAACTTTCGCAAATACTTTGCAACGAGTTTTAACGTTATGGCGTTTTTTTTTAGATTAGCGCAATTTTATTTTTCATGCTCCATTCAACTGAACACTAGCGATAAATTACTTCTTTGTAAATAGTCAGACAGATAAAGAAGATTGGCCGTTTTGCATAATAACCTTCTATTCCATTTCCTTTTTTACCCTTCTCATTTAACCTCAAAGTAGGCGATGATATTTTTTTTATCTGGTTGGTATACATGATATAAGTGAAATTTTTGGGTTTAAAAATGTTTAGCTTCTAAATTAAAATGCGAATACATATCAAAATCTTAGGGATAGCTAGTAAGTACAGCTTTGGAAACTCTAGGGTTTTGTAAATGTTGGTATCCAATTTCATTTTAAATTATTACAATTTTTAGATAAGACTGCAATATTTTTATAGTTTTATACAATTTATTAGCAAATAGAAAAGTCAGTCGCGTTAAACCTTGCAATTAAATATGTTAATATTAATGCATATTATTCTCGTTCAGCCCTCGAATACTCTACGATCTGCCAGAGTAGTAGAAAACGTCCAGCATATATCTCCGTTTAGATATTTCGCATTTGCTCGAGATTGGAATGGTTGCATCTTTCAGTTTTTAATCGATGTGCATCATAAATAACTCGAAAAAGTTCACTAAAAAATGCCAATTAGCATATTTTACCTATGATTAAAATTGCAATTCTATTGGTATTGAAATTGCACTCGGAGAGGTAGATACCGCACCGAGATAAACGACACTCATTACGTGTTTTTTGGAAAAATAAATTTTAATTAGTGACAAGGGCTGAAGAATAAAATAAAGTAAAAAACTAGGAAGACATTACGTATATTGTTTTAACAGAGAAAGGGTAAGAAAATCAATAAAATATATAGAAATTGAAAGAAATAGAAGAATTAAGGGAAAATAGTAACACAATTCTCCGCAAATTGGATGTTGAAGCATTCATAGTGTGTAGCGGTCCTATTTCCGCAAAGGCCTCATGTATATTTTGACAAAGTTGTTCTCATATTAGGACGAATCACAGCTGGAACGTTTAAATAATTTTCAGTTATATGAAATGGGATTTTGCTTTGTTTAAAGTAAAAAAGTTTGAACAGAAGAACGCTTACAGAACGAGCAGTATCCACGGTATGTTATATATTTGAAAAGAAAATTTTTAACGCTTTCTTTCTAGACTAAAAATATACAAGGTGCCCCATTTACAAAAGTTCAGTTGGGTTCGCTAACTTTTCGACCTGACCCCGTATCTCTTATATAAAAAATTGTATCTTTTAATTAAGAGGTTATAGGAACATTTAAAAACTGCCATTTTTTTGTGAATGATTTTTAATGATCTAGTCCGTACCAAGAAAAAACTCCTTTGCCAATATTTTCAGCAGAATCATTTTTCTGCTTTACTTTACATCAATCAAAGCATCAAGAAAAAATATTATATTTTAAAATTTGGCGAAACTAAATAAAAGAGTGAAAAGCCATATTAAATAATAAGGGTTTACTTTCATTTTGCTACTATATTATTCCACACATTATTCGTAATATGCAAATAATACTATTTCCGTTTAAATTTTATTATCGTCTTAGTCATATAACAATTTAATTTGCCCAGCAATAAAAAAGAAAAATGTGCCCGGAACCTTATACGACAAACGCGTAACAAATTGCGTGAAAGAATGTTTTAATTCTCATTACTTCAGGTAACTATACATATTTATAAGGTAATGGGATTAAAAGTTATTTAAAGTCGGAAAATAAACTCTTTTGGAAACGGAAGAACTTTTCCTAGGAATAAGATTTTAGACTTTTACTCGTCAATTTTCAATTCAACTATATTTTAATAAGTGAGAATATTGGACAGTAGATAATAATACAACTAGTGAGCTAGATGCGGCATGTGGTACCAAAAAAAAATTAAATACTAAAGGCAAACAGCACTGGTAAAAGAACCAGCGAATTCATCCAAATTTGGCTTTAACAAAAGATAAATTTTGGAAGTGGCAGAGTTGTGAGAAGCAGAGAGTGGAGCTGAAAGAGCGTTGCGTCATGTGTTCTGCGATGCAGAAAAATATGGGAACTCTTACTGTACTAATTTATTTCTCTCAGTCTCAATAGCTGGAAAATTAACTGTTCATTCCGCAGTATTCCTTGAATGGAGAGAGTGCTAAGAATACTCCCATCGTTATATTCTAGAAATAATAATTTCAATAGGATTAGTGGATACTACAGGGTTTTATGTGCTGCTACCTGGAATATGCTAAGTCTTTTCATGGCAAGCAAACTGGTTATTGTTAAAGTAAATATGAATATGCTTAGTGTTGGAAATTCGAATCTGACCGAGGTCAGTTCAGCTGGATTTGATAACGAAAAGGGATAAAGGATAGATGTACTATTCCGGAAAAACCGATCGGGAACACAGATTTGGGAAAAAAAGACTTGTCACAAATGAAATTGCTAAGTGGTGGTTAAAGACGATGTGGAACCTAAAAGTTTGAACATTTTGTGAATATAATTCAGCCGATAAAATAGATGCTGAAATGGAGAAATTTTATAGTGGTGCGGATAAAATTGGAAAACCTTCGAAAAATAGAGAATGCTAATAACGATTAGGAGACGCCAATTCCAAGGTTGATACCGGTACTGACGGGTCGTCAGTGCCAAGACAGACGTCGAGCCAAGGAAAATCTAGGTAGAAATCTCTTAGATCATCCCAGTTTGCACAATTGTGATGCCAGATTTTACGAGGCAAAGGTAGATCTATTTGTAGAAGTGGCAGTTCAACCGTTGCGTTGTAATAAGTTTATGGTAGGAAGTACCTAATGGCGGACCAACTGTAATTGTGTACTGGTCAGGATTTGTGGTTAGAAAAGGATCCACAAAAATTCGCCTCTTGAACTGGGTTAATCCCTTGGCGGTGAACTTGGGCCACATGATTTCAAGGTTGTTCGGTTCGAGTGTTTCTTCGCGGTGACAGGAAAGGTTGCTTCGGATAAAAAGGCACATTTCGAACTTATGTCTAAATCGGTAGTGCAAATGGTAACCAGGATAAGGTTAGTTTACTGTTGGTGTTATAGAACATACTTGTGTTGCTGTAAGGGCTAGTATTTGTGGTCTATTTGCTTGTAGATGTTGGTGTACCAAATTAATGTTTGTATTTAGGCCTCTTATGATGTAGAAATCTATTCTAAATTGGCTCGGTACCTTTGCTGTCTGTGAAATACTGCATGAAGGGCCCCCACCCGGCGCCCGCAATCCGAATGGCCTGGAATGTTTTGATCTTGGAAGCGCCATCATGCTCATATATTCCTACTGTGGAACCCGGAACCACCAGCGCGGAAGTTGATTGGGATTCGGAAAAACCACTTAGCACTTCCCAGTTCAGGTAGGGTGGTTATTCACCGGACGATGAGAGTAGGCCTTGGAATTATTGCTTTGGTGGTCTCTAGTCTCACTGGGGTGAGAATGGGGTTTGTTGGGTGACTCCCCAGTGATCAGCTCCAGACTTTGTAATTTGGTGTTCTCCAGCAAGGAGGAGGACGATGGTATTTGATGGGTCACATCCCGTGAACACTCGGAATGGCAGGGGCGTCACTGTCCGTAA
>JAEQML010076457.1:0-13353 GCA_016904865.1 Pissodes strobi
TTTTGATGCTACACTACGTACACAAATATCACAAGTTTTTGATGTTCGTGTAATATTTTGCATTAAATATTCCGCAATGTTGTATAATGAATTCATGTAACTGTAATTAAGGTTAAGCCCAGAAAACCTAATGTGTTTGGGTATAGACACTTCGCTATATCTTCCATTACTCTTTAACACACAGACACAGACAGTACAGACCCTGATGTTTTATGTTGTTATGAAAATCCTTAAATGTTTTTAACCACACTATATTTACAACAAACTAAAGTTATACCAATAATTACGTTCTTATAAGGCAAAAAGGGGCAACCAAGATACGGAAAAACACGTTAACACGAGGTAAACAAAAAAATTTGCCTCGTCCGCCATGAGGAGGCAAAACTAGCCCGGCTAAAAAAAATCGATAAATCGATTGTCGCCACTGTCTTGATAAAGTCACTGTAAGCGGAATCAAGCAGCGGCGCAGCGCGCGGCGTCATCCTCAGTGGGTCAATCGCTTACGTGATCTGGCATGCGCGGCAGCGGGATTTCGGTGAATAACCGATAAATTTATTTCCATTATTTTCCGATTGTTTATGGTTGCGTTATGCAGTTTACGACTTTTGCTCTTTTATTAAACTAATTTTTGATTACCCATCGTTTTGAACGTTTTTTAATAGTTTTTCGTAATGCCGAAATACAAATGTACTTATTTGGAAGAAATGTTCCGGTTGTATCCTTCCTTTAAGAAAGAAAAGACAACTAGCGAGGTAATTTGCAATGTTTGCGATATCGATTGCCCATAAAAGCAAGCTTGATATTGAGACCCATATAAAAGAGTATAAGCTCAAAGAAATAATAATAATAATAATAATAATAATAATAATAATAATAATAATAATAATAATAATAATAATAATAATAATAATAATAATAATAATAATAATAATAATAACAATAATAATATATTAATTAACGGAATATACCATTTTTTACATACAATGCATGTACAAAAAATCCTTAAAAATAAAGAGCTAGCACAATATAGTGGGAATTAAACATAACAGGTCATATCAAAACAAAGATTAAAACAAAGACAAGAAGAAACAATATCTTTACATGTTTAAGCACCAAAATCAAATCATGAAACAGCACAACAACATAACATCATTCAGCAATGCACATCCTATATCAGAAATGAACCCTTCTAATTGCTGATTTAAACTGAGCAAAGGACGTACTAAAAATATCCATTGAATCGGGCAGCTCATTGGCCAACCTGCAAATCCTGTCAATAGGTGTATTAAATCCATAATTCGTCCTATGAAATTGTGTTTTAAATAAGTACTCACGTCTATTACGTCTAGCAGGTACATGCAGATTAACCTGAGCAAGAAGATTAGGAGAATTAATGAGCCCACTTAATAATTTAAAGAGATTACATAAATCTATATAGGTCCTTCTGGTTTTTAATTTGGACAAATTCAGCAATGTATAAAGGTCCTCATAATTTATGGTTTCAGTGGGTATTCCCAGCTTATAGGCAATGTGCCGAAGATATTTTCTCTGTACCTTTTCCAAGAGGTTAATATGATTTTGATAAAATGGCGACCAGACCGTACAACCATACTCTAGTACACTTCTAACCACTGCACAATAGACATCCTTTAAGACATAAATATTGTTGAAATCCTTAAGTGACCGTGAGACATAACCCAGCAACTTCATTACTTTATTAGAAATTTCCACTATGTGATTGACAAATGTGAATTTTTGATCCAGAATTAAAGATTATGTTTGATCATGGATGAACTGCCAGATAGTTGTGAGATAATTGTTTGCGGCGATTTTAATTTACCTAATGTCACTTGGTTTACTGATTCACTCGGCTCACTGCCGGATGGTACAGGGTGTCCCATATTCGAGCCTCATCATTGGGATCTCGGGAACTAGAAGAGATACGAGATCGGTTAAATGGAGGCAAAGTTGCGCAATTTGATGCTGATCAAAATGCCACCTTACAAGTTTAAAAATTCCGAACGCTTCCGAAGTTTTTTGAAAAAAACCGAATATTCGCGATTTAATTTTTATTTTTTATGACTTTATTTGAATAGATATAACAAAATAAATTTCACATTCTCATTGTTACTTTTTCATTTCTACAAGATGGTGTTATCAAATTTTCAAACCGACGTTTCGTCTTTGAAGTGCCATCATCAACTTTGTTTTTTTAAATACGGCCCTGGATTTTTTATTACGGACTTTAAGAGCTTCTAAGGTCCCAGAATCAATGATGTATCGCATTTAATCGAAAAATTCATATTCATATTAATGGCATTTCTCATATTAATGGCATTTTTCATAAGAACTCGTGTGTTAGAGAAAGACAGAAAACAGATTTTTGGTAAATCTTACCAGAAAATCATTAAAATGATTTTTTCGAAAAAGTGCGATATAACAAAAGAATGTGAAATTTATTATTTGTTCCAAATCTAATCCCACACAACTATTTACTTGCGTAAATTTCTAACAATATAGCCTAGAGCCTATGGTTTGAGGGTTGACACTTTAATAATTATATTTTCTATTAACCACTTCTTATGTTAGTTTTTAAGCTTTCTTTATGCAAAGCGTTAATGCGTAAAAAAAGGTTTTTGCTTTTAATCCTTTAAAAAAGATTTTTTCTGTCTCTCTCTAACACATGAGCTCTTATGGAAAATGTCACTAATATGAATTTTTCGAATAAGTGCGATACATCATTGGTCTTGGGACCTTAGAAGCTCTTAAAATCCGTAATAAAAAATTCAAGGCTGTATTTAAAAAAAACAAAGTTGGTGATGGCAGCTCAAAGACGAAACGTCGGCTTGAAAATCTGATAACACCATCTTGAAGAATAGAAAAAGTAGCAATGAAAATGTGAAATTTATTTTGTTATATCTATTCAAATAGAGTCATAAAAAAATAAAAATGAAATCGCGAATATTCGGTTTTTTCCAAAAATCTTCGGAAGTATTCGGAATTTTCAAACTTGTAAGGCGGCATTTTGATCAGCATCAAACTGCGCAACTTTGCCTTCATTTAACCGACCTCGTATCTCTTCTAGTTTCCGAGATCCCAATGATGAGGCTCGAATTTGGGACACCCTGTACAATCACGTGACAAGTATTGGAGGTATCAGACTGTATGGCCTTTTATAACCTAAAACAAAGGAACTTTGTTCCAAATTGGAAAGGAGGGTTCTTGGACTTAATATTTTCTTCTTTTGATACAGATGTTGTAGTTTCCGATGGGCCACTCCTGCCGTGTGATTCTTATCATCCGGCATTGTTTTTTCACTATGAGTATGAATATAGTTGGGAGTTTGTTAAATATGATTACTACTATTACAATTTTAAGGCCGCTGATTATATGTGTATAAGTTTGTATCTAAGCAGCATTTGAGGTAGTGTTTTGGATTCATCAGAATCCGAAATGAGCATCAAGTTATTTTATGAGATAATGTATTATGCAATAGACTGTAATGTACCTAAAATTTTATGTAAGACACCAATGTTTCCTAAATGGCACAACCAAAGACTGAAAGAATTGATTATGAATAAGAAGAAGGCCTACAAAACATACAAACAGTGCAGCACTTTGGAAAATTATAGAAAGTTTTCTGAGCTAAGGGCTGAGTGCAAACTCTACTCTAAAATTTCATACATGGAAACATCTCTAATATTGAGAATAACATTAACAATAAAAAAGATTTCTGGAAGTTTGTAAATTCAAAAAAAGGAGGGTATGACTTGCCAAATAATATAATATGCACTTAAATAATGAATTAAACGCAAGTTCACCAGAAGAAATTGCTGAGCTATTTTGTGAGCATTTTTCTAAGGTCTATGTTAGGGATAATGCGAATGATTGTCCTAAAGATTATGTTGAATGCAATGTTGGTAATAAATGCTGTAATGTTGATATAAGTGTTTTTGATGTTTTTAATTCCATCAATGATTTAAATAATAATGTGGGTACTGGTCCAAATGGAATTCCTGTTAACTTTTAAAAAAATACTAAACTCTCTGAAGTCTTGCAAAAACTGTAGAACAAAAGTAAGTGTAGCTGCAAAATTAAAATAAATATTAAAAGCTCAAGCGGAAACCTCTGGTCTTTAAATTAATTAATTTTGTGGTAACTTCTGGTTCTGGAGACACCAAGTTAATAAAAGTCGCTGAAGCAACATTGGCTTTTTATACGGTCTGCCATCATCAATCCTATAAGTCCATGGATTGCACAACCACGGTAAATTAATAATTATTATTTTATGTGTGTAGTTAATTACTTGTGAACTTTTCGTTTTAGTTAAACAAAAAAAATATACCATGATTCGATTATAGCCCAAAAGGTCACTTGTGGACGAACTAAGGTGGAGGCAATTGTAAATAATATATTTGGACCATATACTGTTGAAATGGCTCATCAAGTAATCATTTATTGGTGTGGCTACAGACGCAAGCAATCATAATGCATTAAAATGTTTCCAATGCTGGATATAATATTTTGATGACAAACTTGAAGGAATTCAAACTAAATTATTGGGTATTAGGAGCGCTCCAAATGAATCTTCAGAAACATTTTCTGATCTAATTTTAGACGTTCTGAAAACAAATAATTTAGAAAAAAAATGTTTAGCATTTTTTGGCGATAATTGCAATACCAGTTTTGGTGGAGTGGATAGAAAAGGTCAAAATAACGTATTTAACAAATTAAAACCCAAAGTTAATAAAAATTTGGTTGGTGTAGGTTACCCATCTCATGTAATTAATAATGCAGTGCACTATTATAGCTGTGATAAATTAAAAGTTGATATAGAAAATATAGTACCTACTCAAAATTTTTAACTATTTTAGTATTTATACTGTACGAGTTTAATCACTTAAAGTGTTTTGTGAATTTGTGGGCACAGAATATGAGATTCTTTTCCAAAGACCAGATGGCTATCTTTGTTTCCAGCTATTGAAAGAATTTTAAAAATGTTTAAAGCTCTTAAGGCATATCTTTTGTCTCAAGATGCTCATAATACACTTAATCATTTTTTGAAAACGATTTTTCAGAAGCCTATCTTTTCCTTGTTCAATTTTAATGTCTGTTTTTCACACAAAACAATTCTGTGGTTGAAACAATGGCAATTTTAAAAAAATGTGCTTCTTACTTTAGAAGAAAGAGCAGCTAACAAAGTCACACCTCTAAAAGGAAGCGAACTTTTAAATTAATGCAATTAATGAAAATGGTTTAGAACGCCAATGTGACCAACTAAAATTAGAGTTTTTTTGATTTGTATAATAATTCAATTCAACATGTACTTTAAAAACTGGCTCAAACCATTTGCAGAATTCCAATGTTTTAAATGGATGAGCATAAATGATATGTAAGTGTGTGGATTGTGAGAGGGACGTTGTGCCCTCATTACTATATTTAATATCAAAAGGAGTCGAAATAGATGACGCTAATTTTTATGATGAATTTTGTAATTTAAAGAAGTATATATATATCAAAAAATTTTGACACCGATGACCACACTCTGCCTACTCACGAGAAATGGGCAAAATATTTTAATGCGAGTATTTCTGAAAAAAAAATTTCACAGTTAGGTACTAAAAGCAGCCGAATTTCTTTTTGCAATCCCATCTCACAATGCGAATGTGGAGAGAATATTTTCACTTATTGCTGCCTAGTGAACCAAAGAAAGAAATAGACATCCTTTATCTTCTGTGAAAGGAATACTTATAACTAATTTTAAAAATATGAGCTGTTCAGAGTTTTACCGTTTTGTGCTTTTGCCAGAAAATTTAACTCTTTTAAATAGTAGGTAGTAGGAATAAAATTAAATCACGACCTAAATCAGTTACTGCCATTTCTCGTCCGAATATTGAAAAATGTCCCTTGAAAAAGTTGTTTATTTTATAATTCTATGCCTTCTATGAAAAAAAAAAGATACTTTTTGCATCATTTTTGGTGGCTGACATCTTTATTCCGAAAAATAAGTGCAATTAATTGACAATAAATTATTTACTCAGCAGTTTTATTTTTAGGCGTATTCTCGTTCCACAATATTCCCTAATGCATAAATTAAGAATTACTCTATGAAAACTTGGACGCCAGTGGTCTAAGTTGTCATAACTTTCTGGATTTTAAGAGTAAAACTTAGCATCTTAAATTTTTAAATAAGAAACATATTTTGAAGGTTGGAAACACTTTTAAAAATTCGACTAATGCCACCATGAATTTTCTATTTTTATATAAAATACCGGAAATTTATTTTTACATAAAATGAGTGAGACTGGAACTTTTCGATTATTTAAGTAGGCTATGACAAACAAAAATAATATGTTATCTATTATTAACTTTTGTTAATTAACAAATGCATTTGAAAACTGAAAACATATTTTTCTAAACGCATCAATAAGAACTTACCAAAGATAAAATGATTTTTTCATAACAATTATTACAAGTGTGGATGGGTAGATATAAAACAATCAACACTTCCACAGATCTAAACTCCATGGATGTCTTCCTTTAGGGCTATTGGAAAAATGCAGTCTACAAAGAAAGAAGTAGTAATATCGAAGAAATTCAAAGAACAATTAATGAGCATGTGAAAACGCAGATGAAATTAAATGGCTTTTATTGGGAATAATTTTCTCTAATTTCAAAAATAATACAAATATTTGCATTTCAACGAGGCACTGGAACGCCAGGAAAGAATTTACGAGAAATACGGCAGCAGGTGAATAATTAGTTAGAAAAAAATCATAGTATTTCGTTATTCTAAAACTTTCAATAGGTCGAAAACCATTATGTTTTAATACATGATAATTCCAAAAAATATGCAAGTCTTAAATCAATTAATAATGTGATATGTTATACTTAAAAACACAATATTCATTAAAATAAAAGTATCTGTAACCCACTGAACTACAGTTCAGTGGTGTAACCGCGCGTCAGATCCAACAAGTTTTGTTAGAAATATTATTTTCCTATTTCAAAAACAATAGAGATATTGTTATATAAAGATATTTCAATTTAAAGAATTATCTGGATCACCCTGTACTATTCAACACACCTCGTGTGATAACTAGCACTTTAAACATATTATTATGTTATGTAATATACTATTTTCCACTCATATAGCGCAGTGACTATTATGTCAAAACCGCCAACTAAGCTGGTCAATTCCCTCTGACATAGTACTGATACGTAATGAAAATTTTAACTGTTACATAATATGTATTATTATCAGATTTATTTATGCAATACATATCCATGATGGTAACCATGCCACGGCGCCGGTGACCATGCTCGATCACTCGGTAAGCTTAGAGGTAAATAAATACACGCCTATCTTTGTTTTGGCAAAAACCAGGCAGATTTGGGTGAATTCTAAAGAGTTTACGGTTTCCGAATGCCTAGCTTATTATTGATATCGTTTAAGGAGCAAGTATGGAAATGTCCTATTCGTATTATGAAAGCAATGATGAGTGGACTCTTCTCGCAAAACCATAAATTGCGGTAGAAACCTTGAAAGAAATCGAAAAGCCGATATGAAAATGTTTACAAGTACTTTATGGGTACCTATAAAAAAGAATTAGTTTTAGAAAAAGAAAGAATTTGTAGCATATTATTCTCATAAAAAGCTTGCAAAGAAATTAAACCATCTTAATTGCGGACCTTTTATTGAAGGTGACCACCATTTTTTTTAGTCCCTACCGGAGATTCTACTCTCCGGCTCATCCACCAAAATATACTTAATATGTAAATATGAGTTCATTTTTAGCTTTTCAAATTTAAAATAAAGAAAATAGGTCAAATGCTTCTGGCAAATTAAAACAATCATAAGGGATTTATTCATTTTAGCATTTAGAACAAGTACCTAACACAAATGAAAAATATCTAAAAAAAAAACAAACGTCACATAATTTCTATAAAAATATTTATCAATTATCAAGCATCTTTGGTGTTTAAAAAATAGGTATGTTTTGTTATTTTTACAGCCGTTAGCCAATTATAATTGAAAGGTTTTTTACATGTTATATTGAAAATGAATTTAGTGGGAAGTCCTACTTTTACTAGATCCCCCTCATTCTATTCCTTTCATATTATCGAAAGAACATGTTCCAGAAACGTAGGTATACCTACGTTCTCTGGCAAATGTAAAAAATATAGTACACAACTATAGCAAGTTTAAACGATCTCGTTTTTAATATTAAGATTCTTAATATCGTCCTCAATCACTCGTTTATAATATCCGTCTTAGGTACTATCATTGTAATGCAATATACTATTTACTTTTATGCTATTCAGCCTGCATTATGTAATTTTTAGGGTCCTTCAATTCATGAATTCAAGGTTTTTTTATTTGCCCTTTAATAACCAAAATAAAAAAACGTATATCTGGATATACATCATAGGTCTGTAATCTGTATATACGCTAAATATTTGTTTTCTCTCCGTCATAATAAATATTCAAGTTGCGCATGATGCCAAGCTTAAAATCATCAAAACAAAATGGGAACCTAGTGTCATGCTGAAATTTTACCACCCTGAAGTTGAAACGCAATTAAACGCGGACAGCGTTGTCAGATTGAAGAGTCGAAAGCTGCCAATATTAAAAATCTTTGCTGCACTGCAGTTAAAGTTAAAAGTGTTAAAACTAGTTTCTCAAACGGAAACGACTAGATGCCAAAGTACGTTATTTATTTTCATACGTTGTTTTCGGGCTCCCTAAAAGAAAAAAAAAGAATAAGGCGGTTGGTTTCCTGGACGGTCGAAAATCAAAAATTAAGATTTAATAGAAAGGCACTACGTAAAAATCTTAAAAATAGTTGAAATGGTAAGAATCTGATTTATTTTATTCAATGTCACATTCCGAATCTAGATAACGTCTAGCGCAAGGCATGTGAGATCCCCAGCATTAAAATAAGTTATTTATTATAAAATGGACAAGAGATCGGCGAAAATGTTAAGCACTGCTTGAGGCATGAGCACAGGATAAATTGGTCCTCTTACCGGGGTACAGACAAAATATTTACTAGTCGTTCTGTTTCATTTCTTACCAAAACTTTTTTAGCTACAACTATCGGTTTGAAGTGAGCATGCTTCCAACACTTTTATATATTCAGCTCTTGCTATTAACTGTCTGAGTTTAAAAACGTTTCTCGAAATGTGTGTAATTTTGAGTACTGGAAGTTCCGAAATCCTAAAATAGTATAACTCAAGAACTCCTTAGACCTTCAAAATTATCATCTAACTCAATCGACAGTGACAGTTTGTAGCAGGATAATCAATCTGAAGTCGACATATACCCACCACCTTATATGGAGGAGAAAACATCGATGAAGTTAAAAAGCAACTGTTTGGAAACCACAAGCTGGTAGATGGTACAGACAGAGTCAAACTTCCACAACTATGTACTCAATGTATTAACCAGTCTAAAGTCGAAAGCTACAGAACACCCAATGCAAATTAGAAACCATTTATAAAGCAAAAAGTAACTATATTAAGGGGATGAAGGAGCTTAGCATATGCACATCCAAAATTGTTATCCAATTCAGAGCAGAAATTTCGTATTACCCACTCTAAGGTAAAATTGGGTAAAACAGCTAATGCGAAAAAGGGACAATCGTTGAAATAAAAAGGCAACTCTAAAACAAACGGTTAGATAGACAGAGGGAAATTAAGAGTACGCGATGATTGGATGATATCACAAAAAGAGTCGAATCACTGGCCGCTAATGAATTAGTATATGAGCATCCATATATATTCAAAATTTAAATGTATGAGTAAGGTAAACAAAGATGATAATGATGATGAAATCATATGTTAATTACACATTTTTATACCTACTATTGAGTGCAAATCAGTTCACTAGGATATTGGTCAACTAATCCGAATTTTTTATCCGATTGGACGAAAATCTTTCCGATGTGTTTCCTCATCGCAAAAGTCATATTTCCTCTTACCGGGGTACAGGCAAAATATTTTACAAGTCGTTTTGTGTCATTTCTGAAAGATCTATTAATAAGGTGTTATCAAAACTTTTTTTAGCTACAACTATCGGTTTGAAGTGAGCATGCTTCCAACACTTGTATATATTCAGTTCTTGCTATATTAACTATCTGAGTTTAAAAATGTTTCTCGAAATGTGTGTAATTTTGAGTACTGGACGTTCCGAAATCCTAAAATATTATAACTCAAGAACTCCTTAGACCCTCAAAACTATCATCTAACTCAATCGACAGTGACAGTTTGTAGCATGATAATCAATCTAAAGTCGAAATATACCCACCACCTTCTATGGAGGAGAAAAGATCGATGAAGTTAAAAAGCAACTGTTTGGAAACCACCAGCTGGCAGATGGTACAGATAGAGACACACTTCCACAACTATGTACTCGATGTATTAAGTCGAAAACGACAGAACACCCAATGCAAATTAGATACCACTTATAAAGCAAAAAGTAACTATATTAAGGGGATGAAGGAGCTTAGCTTATGCACATCCAAAATTGTTATCCAATTCAGAGCAGAAATTTCGTATTACCCACTCTAAGGTAAAATTGGGTAAAACAGCTAATGCGAAAAAGGGACAATCGTTAAAATAAAAAAGCAACTCTAAAACAAACGGTTAGATAGACAGAGGGAAATTAAGAGTACGCGTTGATTGGATGATATCACAAAAAGAGTCGAATCACTGGCCGCTAAAGAATGAGTATATGAGAATCCATATAGATTCAAAATTTAAATGTATGAGTAAGGTGATGTAAGATGATGATGATGATGAAATCATGTGTTAATTACACATTTTTATACCTACTATTGAGTGCAAATCAGTTCACTATGATATTGGTCAAATAATCAGAATTTTTTATCCGATCGGACGAAAATCTTTCCGATGTGTTTTCTCATCGCAAAAGTCATGATTGCAGTTTATTGTATTCGTTGCTTGGCAACATGCAATAACTGTACGTACAACATTTCCGTTCTAGGCCGGGAATATAACATTATCGGCCTAGGCCGGGAATATAAAATTTCTGTCATATTTAAACACCTTGTTTGTCAGATCTGCCGTTTATCAAAAGCAAGATTTAGCTGTGGTTTCCCTAGTTACGTAATAAACTCCAAGCTCGCTGGATCCAAAACTTGATATTATGTTGAATTTAAATTTAAAACACCGTTTTTATTCAGAGTAATATTTGGCTCTATTCTTATAAATAATTCCGATCGGCTAGAAAATAGTATGTGCAAGTGCAACTAGTAGGAAAATCACATGCCTGGACTCTCTGGAGCAATTACCACAATCGTCCAGGAATGTTTTGCTTTTCCTCCTAGTCACACAATATACTATTTTCTGTTGTGGTTTTGTCTTGTGATATCCGGTATCGCAAATGTTTTTACGTTATTAATATAGGATTTAAGTAAACGTAAAGTAGTATTGTAATTGTCGGATTTCAGGAAAAACATCTGATTTCTTGAATGTGAAACATTATGTTTACTGGACAGCATAGTCTAAACTGTTAATAGAAGATATTGCGATATTGTTTCACAAACGTACATTTTATAGCAAACTCAAATTTGCCATGAGTACGCATAAATAATAAAAATAAGGCCTTAAAAAAAAGGTGTTATAAGTTTCAATTATAATAAAACTGTTGGTGTTCTAAAATTCCTTTATGAAAGAACTATAAATAGAAGCAAGTAGCCAGCAATAAATTTCATGTTTTACGTTAAAGTAAAAGTTATCACTTGGTAGAATACAAAATAGCAAGAAAAAAAATTTTAGTGAATGTAAGTATCTATTCCAAAATGTCGTTTTGTTTTCTATGCCATATATCTACTCTCTTATGTATTTCTTCTATATTTGCAAAATAATTGCCATCTTTGATTAATGCAACCAACTCTGTGACAATCAATTACTCTCTTATTATTGAAGTGGGAAAAATATCCATGAGCTGGATACAGAACAGCACGTAAAATATTAATTTGTATTGCACATTCTATTTAAATTATGCAGTATATTTAGAGATTTATTACGATCTTTGTGCGAAAACCAGATCGCATAGTAGTTGTAAGTTTGATATGTCTCCTATTTTAGAAAATATTTTTGAAGGTTCAATCTCATTAAATACGCATCAATGATAAGAGACCACATGCTCCAAAGTTTGTCGAACTTCCTTTCGTATACCATTTAGTTCAATCTGTAGAATTTCATGGAATGACACATATTGTTTAACCACCCTCCGTAATTTCGATTGCCTTATACAGAAGGATGTCGGATTACCAATCATAGTTACTTTATATAAATCCTTCTAAGAACCGAAATACCAAATTACTTTACTTAGGCAATTTCAAAATTTAATTATTAGTAAAATTTGCGTATTTTGCTATTATTTAATATGCACCATATTTATTTTGCTTTGCCGAAAACATGGCAACTCCGCAAAGTACGACTAGCCCTACAGTTCTATCTTTTCACTTCGGATAGTACTGCTTGGTAATCCCAAAATTCTAGGAGATCGTTTGTGCATCTTTCGGCGTAAAAGACGCCAAGGTGATGCATAACTGGCAACCCCCGCACCCCTTGCACCTTGCCACACCACCCACCCTCTATCGTTTCGGAATATAATGGCTTAGAAGTCAGGGTGGTAGGAGTTGTTTTTATTTTCCATATGTGACTAATTACGATTTCAAAAAATATATTTTGATCATAGTAATTAGTAAGGGCCATCGTAATATCCTCATGGCGTTGTAATCCTGAAATATTGATCATAAAGCCGAATATTCTTAGAGCCATGGTCATTTTTAAATATTCAATAGTTATTCATTCACTGTCATTTATTTTGACATTTTCAAGAAAAATTATTTCATATAATGTTAGCTAGAAGAGTTTCCGTTTCAACGAAATATCAAATAACTTATTCAAAATTAATTTAACAAGTACTTACACATCATTTTTCGGCGAATTACGACGATGATTTGCTTAACAGCAGCACAAATACAGATGTTTATATTGACTAAAAAAATTAAAGTTGTAAAAGAAGCGCACATGAAAGCTATTGTTGAAAAGCAAATCAATGTCAAAGTCAAAATATGTTTTATACCAAAAGCTTTCGTGTGAAAAAGGCGACACAAAGAATAAAACAAGTGGGCGGTACTAAAATCAAACTTAAAATGAAAAAAGCGTACAGTCATAAAGGTATTCCAGCATGTAATGTCATGTTTACATAGGTATCAGCTGGAAATTAATCTATTGTATATAGTTCTAACTAGACAAATAAATTTTGTATGCCTACTCATTTTACTAAATGAAAAAACCTTTGTATTCCATGCAAAA
>MU196244.1:1936-13352 GCA_016904865.1 Pissodes strobi
CCTATATGATGTAGATGGGTGCTACCTACTTTCATATAACCCATTTTGTTTTATGAAAGTTTTATACAAATGAGAAACATTACACAAAACCGCGAGATTGGAGTTGCTTTCTTAGTCTTTATTCAGACTGAGACAGTGATCTTATCTTTTGTATAATATCGAATATATAATTCACCACATAGTCAGTTTAAAAATTGAACAAAAACACCGGCAATATATTTGAAAGTAGGTAAATGCAAACAATTTCTGCATATACAGGAAATTAAAGATGATCATAGCTATATATCATTATCAAAGACATGCTTTACCCCTCTCGCCAAACATATAGCTTGGTTCACGTAAAACAAAAAAATTTGCAGATTCTAAATCGAGTTAATACCTACATAATGTCTATTCGTTTTGGATTGCTATCGGTATAATCCCTCAATAATCTTTTAATAAACCTGCTTTCGAATTTTGCGTTATAGATTATTTCAAAAGTTTAAAGAGTAATGCATTAGGTTAAAAAGACATATGCGTAGGTGATGTGAGTTGGAAAATTGAGTTATTTCATTTTTTTCTGAAAATTGCAACTTAATAGATTTGTACAGATTACTATATTCTTTTTTAGAATATGTATCAGTTGATTGAGAAATATTGGTTTGTTCTAGTGGAAGCAGCTTTTCACCGCGCGTATAAAACCTCGGGTCAATAGTGCATTGCTGTATTATTCAAGTTTTTTCAAGTTAAAACATCGTGTTAGAGCTTCATCGTTTCTACAAGTAGTGCCGAATTAGTCATTCCTTTTACAATGCAATCTCAAGAGTATTTGAGCGATTTCGGATATTCATCTGATTTATCTAGTGTTGATGAGTTAGGTTCACACAATTCGTATTGTGAAGAAGAACCTGTCGAACCTGTTGCGATATTCGAAGCATATCACCATGCTATCAACATAAATTAATATTTTCAAATTAACATAGGTCAAGTGAAAGGAAGAACTGAAAGAGTAGTCAAGCTAATTCGACGGAATTGGGGTGTAATTTTTATCATTTTCTCAGTGCTTGAGTTTCAGAGTTTCTTAGAGTTCTTGAAAACATATATAAACATTGAAGACATCGAAGCAGACAGATCTGGTTATTTTAAGCAAGATTTTTTCAATAAGTGACTCCATATCTTTAAACTATGAATGCTGTGATGGATACATAGCGCTTAATTTGATATCTCCATAAAAAACCATGCTTATGTTTCAAGAAGACTTGAAACCAAGTATCAAGGATGAAGGATATTTATGTGAAAATGAATTAAAATTAGCTAAGTTCACCTTAACTAACATTCCTTGTGAGCGTGATAGTAGACTACTTAAGATTGTAAGAAATAACCGCATAATTTATTTATCTAATGTATGGTCATATTTGCTTGTTAGCTATTTCCCGCTTATACATCTTAGACTTAGATTGCTAGACAATATCAATTTTGTAAATTATTATATTATTTAGAATATGTTATAGATAATAATGTAGTTGAAGAGACTTATTCCGAACAGATTACTCGAATTTGTACAATTTCCATCTGAGTTGAATCTTATTGTATGTTAGAAATACTTATCCGTTATGCTTTTCAGTATTGTAATCCGTTTATGCTTTCCATTAAGAGAAAATTCCGAGAGATTAGCTCGAGGTGATAGTAGTATTAATCCTCTCGATAGAGCCTATAAGACATCTGAAGGCAATGTTTTCTTTTTGTTTCAAATGGATTTAGTACCTAGATAATCTTAAAACTTTCGAAATAATCTATGATGTTGAAATTCTAAAGTAAGTCATTAAAAACCTTTTCCAAACTCATTGAACCCACCTTTCTTCTATACGAAGGGCCTATCGGAAATTTTTAGTTCATAACAGATCGTTGTTCATACTCGTGCGAAGTTTTAAGATTTTAGAAGTTACGCTGTTTTTATTTTTTTTTATACACTCTAAACATTGACTGTTTTTTCTGTTAGTGATATCTAAGAGGTAAGTGTTTTTATTATGCATATTTTTTTTTGTATCAGTCAAACATACCTACAGTTCTTTCCAGTATTTCATCACACTGTATCATACTATTATTATTATAGATATAATTAGACTCAGTCATATCAGGTATATAGCGAATGTATCACATTCAGACGATGCAAGTTAGGGGTATCATTTCAATACTCTAAAATATATTGATTTTTTAATCTAACACATGTCGTCCAATGGATAGATAATACTTTCCATAAGCAGGATGTGTAACTATCCAAGAATTAACATATACTTCCCCACTTTTTGATTTATTAGGCTTGTGTGTTAATTTTTGCTAAACTTAGAAAAATAAACAAATGAAATTTTTATTATAAAAATCATATCTATAATCAATTGTTTTGTTATCGTTGTTCAATACACATTTTTTTTTTATGTATTTGTTTTCTTAACCTAATTAATATCATTTGAACCATTAGAAAAATCGAGAGTGTGAGACTGTTCAAAAATAAATAGTATTTACACATCTTTCTCTTCAGATTCTATACAGTTACCGGTAGAACTATATCAGTTAAAAACTTTCCATCACATTTAAACGTATATATTGTAGTATATTATTAGACAAATTATCATCAATTCCTGAGCTATACACGAGATGTCTGTGTTTTGATACAACTTTAATTCCAAATTTGTTTACAGTCATCCAGGGAGGACCATGCCTAAAATTGAAAGCAATGCTATCTCAAGCACCAGCGGGGATGAGGGTTCTTTCCTCAATGGGCCATCGCGGGCGAAATGTATTATATGCAATAAAATATTCCAGTCCAGAGCATGGAGGAGTATATGCTATAATTGCACATGGGATAAAGAGAATTGGGACCGATTGGAGCAACATGCTATGAAGTATGAATCTAGATGATGGGTGAAATTATTCACCCATTATCTATAAGCCTAAAAGTATTGTAGTATTATGGTTTTTATATATAACATATAAAAATAAAAGTTACTCGTCATGTATTTATATTTCCTAATTACTATATTAGACTTTAATTTTGATATATGCGTCTATAGATTTCGTAAAACCTTTGAATAAGAACAACTTGTAGTCTAGTACATTTACTTTATAGATACATGTCTAGGCTAGGTATAGCTAAAAGAACGGATAAAATTATTCAGTTTATATTAACGAAATTATTACTGACACACTATCTGCCTTATTTTTAACCTATATTGCTTTCTCGCACATAAAACATAAAACCATCTTTCTTATAAGTTCTCTGATAAAATAAGTTTTGGTGAAAACGGTAGGGATTAACTCATCGGTTTTCACTAAATATAAAATCAAATAGCGTGACGTATATCCACATTTCGTAAATTTTAAGCTTATACCGATAATATAAATCGTATTAGTTTGAAGATAATCTACATTTAAATACCTTAATTATCCATTGGGCACTGGGCTTTTAATCCTCAGCTAGCCTGGTTCGACATAGGCGTAGACTTGTAGTGGAGTACATTTACTTTATAGATAGATTTCTAGGCTAGGTAAAGCTAAAAGAATGGATAAAATTGTTCATTTTATATTAACGAAAGTATCACTGACACACTACCTGTCTTATTTTTAAGCTATATCGCTTTCTCACACATAAAACCCTTTTTCTTATAAGTTCTCTGATAAAATAATTCCATTACAAAAAAAACTAAACTTAGATTATAAAATATTTTTTTCTAATTATTCACATATAGGTAACGTAACACAGTATAGCTACGTTACTAGGCTACATTCTGCAGCGACTATTTACCTGTATAAGTTTCAAAAATATTTCTTTTTCCTATCCATCTAAATAAAAATGTAGACACGGCTTTATTTCGTCATGCTTTGTGAGTATGTTCCTGAAAATATATTCTGAACTTAATATAATTATTTGTTAAATTTCTTGCTTTAGTTTCTTTTTCCTATCCACCTAAACAAAAAATAAAAAAATGTCGATACGATTTTATTTCGTCATGCTTTCCGAGTACATTCCTGAAAATATATTCTGAACCTAATATAATAAAATTATTCGTTAAATTTCTTGATTTAGTTTCTTTTTCCTATCTGCTCCAAAATAAATAAATATTTAAATATCATTCATACTCCATGAATATACATGCGCCTCATGAGCAGCTAATAGCATGGAAAAACATAATATTCGTTACATGATTTATTGCATGATAAGTAATATTTTACATATAAACTCTATACAATATTTTTATTCAATTCAGATAATTGCTCAAATTCAACATTCACTGATCTGTAAGTCTAGGATTGTTTGAAAATATTCCACATTTTGATGTCATAATGGGCAGTTAATTAGCCATTAAGGCACTGGGTTTTGAGCTCACCTATACTGGCATTGGCGTAGCATAGTCGGTGACGGTTTAAAATTTACGAAATGTAGAAATTGCATTTGCTTTCCGTAATGTAATAAAAAATGGATACTGATAGGCAACGTAATAAAAATAGAGACTTAAAGGCAACAGATAATATCACCTATAAAATATAGTAGTTCACCTAGATGATACTGGCAAGTATGGCAGATGAGGTAATAAAAAAAATTACAGCTGACAGGTGGCGGATTAAATAACCTATAAAATAGTTGCTTACGTGGATGATAATGGCAAGTATGACAGATGACGTAATAAAAAAAAATGGCGGCTAATAGGTGATAGATGACGTAATAAAACAATGGCCATTGACGTGTGACAGATGACATAATAAAAAAATGACGTATGATGTAACCTGTAAAACAGGTACGCCATTGGAATCGATAGGTTACCTTATTTTTATATGGGTTTAAAAATTTAAAATATATATATATAGTCGAAGTGAATGAAAAAAAAATAACTTATAAAATAGAGTTGTTTACGTGGATGCTAATGACAAGTATGACAGATGACGCAATAAAAAAATGACGTATGACGTAACCTTTAAAACAGGTACGCCATTGGAGTCGATAGGTTACATTACTTTTATATGGGTTAAACAATTTAAAAATATATATAGACGAAGTGAATGAAAAATTATGTTACGCCCCTGGCTTGGGATTCATCCGTTATGTGAAAGTGAAAGGCTCGGTGAAGTCGGCTCGAGCATTGGGTCATGCGTAGTTTTAATCTATTTTGTTAATTTAAAATATAGTTAGGTATTGCTATGACTTAAATTAATATCTTACTGCTGGTATCCGATTAGATTAAACTTCAAATACAACAGTTAAACGATTATTTATAAGTTCACCAATGGACTAGTGGTTATATCGTTGGACTATGATGCATAGGGTTATAGGTTCGATCCCCGCAAGACTCCAAGACTTTTTATTAAATTAGGTATTTTTCGGAAATGGGAGGCCCTCCCAAAAATGGGAGGATGGTCAACCGGCATTTTTCCTCTACTAGCAATGATGTTTTGGCACTAAGCATGCACAAAGAACAATTTTCTAATATGAAAAAAAAAATTAAGAATTATTATCGTCGATTGATGTTTGTTGTTGTTCGTTTCACTGTGGGCTTCGCATGTAGCATTTACCGAAATCGAGTGGGAGGTAAGGAGGGTAGACCGGTTCAGTGACCGTTCCTCTTGCAACAATTGCTTTCTTTCCAGCTCACTTCAAACTTTTCTTAAACTTTCCAAAAATAATCCCGATTCCCAATGTTATTATTCAATTTATTTTATACTTATACATGTTTTTACTAAGAGGACAGTTAATTAGACAGACAGCACAACAGAGGTTAACACTCTTCTCGCTCCCGGACAACCGGAGGAGCATTACACACACCGAAAGGTTGTCTCGGAAGAAGAACCCCAAGATTTAAAGAAAGGATTCTAATTAAATTGTTTCACTAAATTTTGTTGTCTTTATCTTATTAATTACATTTTTTTTAAACTTCTACATTATAATAATGTTATATTATGTTAATACTTGAAAGCTATTACTACGATATCTTTATAGTTTGATTCTATTGTGAGTTAGATATTTATTAATTAAAATCATTGTTGAATCATTAATGTTTGATAATAAAGATCTGACTGAAATGGGGCTAGGCACGTTGACTTTAATTAATTCCCTGTACAAGTCCTTGTCCATTATGGGGCACACGAATAATATATGCACAAGGTCAGAGATCCATGTGTTACATTCACAATCTGGGGATTCCAATAGCCGCAATCTAAAAAGATGAGCCGGAGTCAGACAATGACCTGATCTCATGCGAATAATAGTTGTTATGTGTCTTCTATCTACGAAAGTTATATTCTTATACCATGGTGTAAATTCGAACTCCCCCTGAATAGAGGTATACCATACCCCTTTCTCTCTTGCAGATTGTTTCCACCAGGCTTTTCATTCGCTTCGAGTTTTCCTTTTTATTAAAGGATATAGCTCTTCTTTATCATACTTTATTTTTAGAGGTACATTCAGAATTCTACCCACGTTTGCAAGTTTATCAGCCATTGTATTACCATGAATATTCGAATGACCCGGTATCTAGAGCAATATAACCCTAGAGTTTAGTGATTAATTCATTTCTATCAACAGCTTTTTTGTATCATGAGCGCTACAACTTAATTTAGATGAAATTATTGAGCAATTGATTTTTTGAATTGAGCTTTTTGAGTCAGTGAGAATAACTATCTTATCAAACTTCCTTTCCTTACATAGCTGTAAAGCTTTATTGATTGCAAGAATTTCTGCTATACAAATTTGAACTTCATCCGGCAATCTTTGAGAAAAACTTATATTTTTTGTTGGGCAGAAAACACCAAGACCAACCCTACCTATTTTAATATCCTTTGACGCATCCGTATATACCCTTGTGAACCCAGCCGCCAATCCGTCAATCCTCTCCAAGAATTCCCTATCACTCGTCAGACTTTCCTTAGTTAGTCCCAATTCAATAACATGAATCGACTTAAGTGGATTATAGCAGCCATAAGCGAAGCATGGAAGCGTCTCTGCCCTCTCAATCAAATCCTCAAACTCTCTCAGATACCTATACGCGAGAACCGTCATAGGTATCTCCTTACCACGCCAGTATTTGTTAGCCTTATCACCTACAAAAAAACTTAACACTTGCAAATATATCCATATAGGATTGTTACTTAAAGCCATATTTTTAAAACGAACCTCCTTGTAATTAACAAGGACATCTCTCCAAATTCTGACAACAGCACGTTAGTTGAAGTAGATTTCATACAGCCTGACACTATTCTCAGGGCCATAAACTGGAGACTGGCCAGCTTCCTCCCTAAGTACTTTGACATGGGACTAAACAACTGCGCTCCGTATTCCAAATGAGATCGAATTATATATGTGATTGAGGATTACTGGGTCTGCACCCCACCAAACTCGACAAATCGCGTGCATAACATTGAGACCTTTGCTCACTTTGATCTGAATATCAGAAACTTGCTTATTCCACTTCAAATTTAAGCTCAGAGCAATGCCCAGTTACTTGGTCTCCTGTACCCATGGGTTAATATCATTATTGTAGATGACTGAAGAGAGTTGCACGTGACTCATCCCAGATCTGAAGAGGACCGTTTTAGATTTTCGAGAAGACAGCGAAAATCCATAATCTATGAACCACAAGTTTAATTTTTCCAAAGATTCGTTTATACTGTGAATAACAGAGGGTATGTCCTTACCTGTACACATAAGAGTCATATCATCTGCATACTGTATCAAAGAAACCTGGTCTGGTACCAAGTCATGCAATTCTTGAGTGTGAATATTGAATAGTAAGGGGCTTAACGAGGCATCCTGGTTTAGACCCCTACTGGAAATTCCAGGACCACTAATTTTGCCATCCTGTCCCTTGATGTACAATTTTTTACTAAACATTATATCAAATACCAGATTAATCAAATGTACAGATATCCCTAACGAGCACATCTTTTCATACAATTTGTAAATATTTATATTATCGTATGCCGCTGATATATCAAGCGGAATCTGTCCCTTAGAAAAAGCCACAAGGACTCTAGATGTAAGGTATGTAAGGCATTCTAAACTTCCTTTTCCCAACCTAAACCCAAACTGTAATTTAGGAAATTTTTTCTCATTTTCAATTATCCACTCAATACGATTTTTTATCATCATTTCCAAAATTTTAAGCAGACATGATGAGAGAGCTATTATAGGCCTATAGTTCGACACTATGTTTTTATTCTGGGGCATATGAGAGTATATCTCCATTCCTCAGGAGTATGACCTCCATCTAAGCAATTATTGTAGATGTCCAGCCCTGCCTGGAAGGAATTTCATCATAGGATATTACACCAGATCCATACCTGTCGCAGAATCTTTCCGACTTCTAAGCACAGATTCCAACTCAATCAACCGAAACATCTCCACCGGTCCCTCCGGGGATTTTCGTTCAAAATTAGGATCACCCTTATAAACGGTTACATTTTCCAACAATTCAGCAGCCACCTCCGGAGGTGGAGGTCTTGCCCTTAAATTATTCACAGGATCATTAGAAAACTACCTAACAGTCTTCCAGACACTCCTTAGAGGAGTATTTTTTCTGTTCAAAGAAGCACAAAATTTATAGAAGAATTGCCGTTTTTTATTATGTAGAAATCTCCTAGACTCTGCAATAGTGTTCTTCATTTACAAAAATTTTCCCAAGGTTGAGTCGTTTATATAGCTCCTAATTGCATTTTTTATTTGAGATATTACCATATTACATTCCTCATCCCACTATGGAACCGAGGGTTTAAATCGCTCAATGGCACTAAAAAATTGTTGATATGATATCAACCCATCCGCTGGGATGGATAAAAGGACACAATCATGATACTGATTCCAATCAACTTTCCTAAAACATCTCCTGGTGATGGCCTCACCGAGACCTAACTCATCTGACACTAAATACTTAATAGATCTGGGGAAATGGTCGCTGTTGCCACAATCATCTAACAGTTCCCAGTTTATTTTAGTACCCAACATTTGGCTGGGCAATGTAAGGTCTACAACTGATTTATGTTGATTAGGGTTACATATTCTAGTGGGTGAGCCATCATTTAACACAAATAGGGATAGGGAAGATAACGACTCACAAATAACTCTACCTTTATGATTTTCTATAGAAATACCCCATACAGGGTGATAAGTCTTTTTCAGTGATACTCCTCCAGCGGAGCATTTGGAGGAATATAAATGTTTGTAAGGTGAAAATTATATTTGTGCAATTCAATAACCATTATCTGTACATTCTGATGAAGATAAGACGAGTTTATTTCAACTCCCGACACATCTATACAATTCCTAATTATAAAAGCAAGGCCTCTCTTGCCATCAGCCCGATCCTGTCTCCTAATATAATAATCAGCAGAATTAAACCTAATTTCTGGATTTAACCAGGTTTCACACAAGACTAAAATATCTGGACACTGTTCCTTTAAGAGAATTTGTAAATTTGCACGGTTTGCACTCAAACTTTTTATGTTCCATTGTATAATTCTGAGACTTCTTACCCTCGAATTTAGTAGCTCTGTACAAATGACAGAGCATCTTTAATCCTATCTTTCATCTTATTCAACTATTCAACCTCGATTCCAGTGATTCAAAATTAAGAACAGGATCATCATCACCCAAAACAGAGAAACAGACTGTAATTTTGCAATAACTTGGTGGAAACCCTTGGTGGGGTATCAGGTATACATAATGAAGAGCTCTCTCCCCAATCAATGGGATTGAAGGAGCTTCTGCTCGAAGAAGGAAATAAATAATTCTTATGATCCTTTTTAATATATCTCGGGGATGGGAGGGGGGGAGTTGATGGTTTACGTTTATTAGAAGCTCTATCTAGTTGCTGTTTCACTGTAGATTGGCAACTGAGCATTACTCAATACATCCTGAGACAATCTTACATTATTTCTTGAACAAGGCTTTGAATTTTGGACTATCGGTTGAGGACTAAATTGCCTAATTTCCGGAAAATCTTTTTCCATATTCATAAAAAATGTCCTCGTTGTTTTAGGATAAACTAAGTTAGCATCGAAAAAAGAACTAGAATTCATAGACATGTGTACTCTAATTTGTTTTTGCCTCAGAAATTCAGGACGCTCCTTATCCGTGGAATTATGACTTGAACTATTGCAGTGATAGCATTTAATAGAAAAGGTGCATTCACTTTCGTGACTACCAGCACAGTTATTACATTTTGCTTTCCCTCGACATTGAGCCTTAATATGACCGTGAAGAAGACAATTACAACATTGTTTAACCCTCATTATATATGGATGTACTATCATCTCAAGACCATAGATTAATATAGTTTTTGGGAGGCATTTCCCCTCAAAGGTAAAAAGACATATTCCTGTTTTGACAAATTTCCTCTTTTCATTATCACCTGTCACTGACCTATTGAACCTTTTGACCTCAATAATGTCTACCACGCTGCTAGAAAACTTATGAATTTCTTCTTCTGAAAAGATTTGCAAACATCCCTCACAATACCCTTACAAGATACATTTACATCCGGTATGTACATTTCATACCCTTCCTTTAAGAGATATTCATTTTCAAGGAAAACGTTAGCTGCCTGCCCTAGACTGAATTCGATTATTAAGCTGTTTTTACCTTTTCTTAGAGGCCCTTTCTAATGAGTGACTCCTGCCTCTTAGATCTCTTGCAATTGACATAGGATGAAGATTACCAATATTTTGCCCTTTCTCTTGCTTAGCCTGTACTACAACAGTAAATGGCCCTAGACTATTAGTTTTATATTTGTTAATTTTTCTTTCAATAAATTGTGTTTTGCTCTGATTGCCGATTTTGAGTTTAGATTGTTTAAGATTTCTTTAACATTATCACCGGCATATATATTCCATAAATCGCGGCATTTTCTCCTCGTCTTTTTGCACATTTTATTGATTTATATTAGGATTTTCACCTCTCTTTCTCTCTCGATTATGTTAGAGTATTAGACCGGACACATTCTATTTCGCAGTTATTATTTGTTTGAGCAGAGTCAAGATAATAATTTATCTTTGCGCCGTAAAAGTCGCCGTTAGTTCCTATAGGTGTATCAAGAAAGGTGTGGCATTTTAAGAGTGTAAATAACGCAATAACTTTTATCTCTAATGGTCTCTGCACTTTTAAGGATTAGAAACAATTTGTATGTGTGCTCGGAGAATAAAATAAATTATGTATTTGTTTTTATGCATATGCATTTATAGGCGTGTCCTTATACCTTAGCACATGGAGATTAAAGGATGTTTCACCTAAATCCTATGGCCAGCTTTTAAAAATGTATTCTATATTTTTTGGGGCAAAGTCCGAAAACGGCCGTTGTACGAGATGAAGGTGCAACACTAAATAAAATCGGAGAAATAATTGTGTAAAAATTGACTAAAAGCCTCGCTGAAAGCAGAACATATTCCCGAAAAGAGC
>JAEQML010076460.1:0-13352 GCA_016904865.1 Pissodes strobi
GTTTAACTGAAACTCTATCGATTAATATTATTTTGGCTTTGGTTAATGATGTGAGAATTCCCATGATTATCGTTAGTAAATAGTTATATAAAGTAGGGGTTGAATTGGGATCTGCAGTTTCTCAGCTCTAATATAGTTATGGCACTCCGCTTTCAGGAAGTTTCGAGTTTTGCGCAAGAACAAAGCAGCTTACATGTATCTGTATTTTTTTGGAATGAATATGCAACTATAAATATTATTAATAATTAAAATTTAAGTGTTCAACTTACGTCATATCCTTTAATAGAATGATAAGATTTGTTTAGAAGCCTGTTCAGTATAATGGTGCCATTTTTGGGGTCCTCATTATTCTCGAAAGCTTCCGTCAAAGCCCTGGCGTATATCATAACGGCATCGTATAGATAGGCCGCTTCTATTGGAACCTGAAGCGTAAAATATACAGATTTTGCCCGAATTTTGTACGATTGGTTGATTTTTCGTGACGCCACGCCGTGATTTAGCGTGCAGGAGAGTAGCTCAGATCCGGAATCGTTCAACGTCAGGTGGGAAGAGATGATAAAGAAAGCGCTTCGGGTAAACAATAACAACGTATATTGGTCAAACCGCTGTTTAAGTTTCATTCAAAGAACGGTCAAACTTAACGAGAAAAGATTAACAATGTTAATCGGTCAGAAAAGTTGATAATATTATATTATACCCAAGTACTATTGTGCCCATGCTTTCTCCATTGAGGTATATTTATGAATTGTTTATAAGTCTTTGATCACTGTTTTATAAATACACTTTTTTTTAAGAGTTGTGTTGTGTTTCATTTATAGTTAGCTTGAATTAGTATCACTAGATTTCTTCCACTTAGAGTTTGCACTTAACATTTGAACTTGAACTTCACTGATTTCTACTTTGAAAATTATCTTTCTCAGAACTTTAACAAATCTCTCGTAGATTCGACTTGTACTACTGTGGATAGGCAACCCCTGAGTTCGTGAACATGTGCGCTCAGAGCGAGACTCAGATTAAGGTAACGATCTTATGATAGGATAGAACCCAAAGCGTACAATGTGTATAATGCCCAGGAGCGGTCTATTAGATGAGACACAAAATCTTATAAAATAAAATAAATAAAATAAAATAAAATAAAATAAAATAAAATAAAATAAAGTAAAATAAAATAAAATAAAATAAAATAAAATAAAATAAAATAAAATAAAATAAAATAAAATAAAATAAAATAAAATAATATAAAATAAAATAAAATAAAATGAAATAAAATAAAATAAAATAAAATAAAATAAAATAAAATCTTTATATACGGTATAAGACCATTAAATCATTAAATACAAAAAAGAAGAATAATAAATATATAAATAGGAAGCAAAGCAATAAATACAACACATTGGAACCAAAGTTAATTTACCATCCAGCCCAATACCTTGAGTATCACAGGTTCAATCACACTCTTAAGTTAGGTTGACTATCAAATTTCAAACTTACGAGATAGCTCTTTCCTGAAAACTGGAAAACTTGCATTAAAAAAATCAAAATCCTTACAGAGAGCATTAGCAGCTCTACACATTCTGTAAATTGGACTATTTATACCATAGTTAGTTCTATGGAAGTCAAGATTAAATAATGAATGTTGACGAGTAGTGCGACTTGGTATATGAAACTTTACTAGCTGAAATAATTCAGGACTATAAATAACTCCGTTGATCAACTTAAACAAAAAACAAATATCAAATTGCTGTCTTCGAGTTTTCAGGGATGACAACTGCAACAAAGACTGCAGTTCATCATAATTTATATCTTCATATCTAATACCCAACTTGAAATTAATAAACCTTAAAAATTTTCTTTGCACCTTCTCGAGACTATCAATATAAACATTATAATTTGGATTTCAAAATGAACAAGCATATTCCAGGCCCGATCTTACTAAGCTACAATAGAGAGTTTTAAAACCTTTTATGTCATCGAAATTATTAAGTGTTCGTAGAACAAAGCCCAGCAATTTTAAAGCCTTAGTCTTGATGAAATTGACATGATAATCAAACTTTAATTCACTATCCACAAACACCCCAAGATCCTTAATAACATTAACTCTCTCCAATATTTGATTATCAACACCATAGTCATAAAAAATAGTATTTCGTTTTCTGGAAACTGTCAAGATTTTGCACTTGCTCATATTTAATTCCATAGAGTTACTCTTACACCATAAAGACATTGCATTTAAATCACCCTGTAAGGCAACAGAATCAGCTTCATTTGAAATTTTCATAAATAGCTTAAGATCGTCTGCAAGTAACAATTTACCACAAGTACTAAGGCAATTACTAAGATCGTTGATAAAAATATTAAATAATAAAGATGCAAGATGTGAACCCTGAGGAACACCTGAGGTGACAAATATTTCTTGAGATCTAAAATTTTTTATCTTCACAATCTGTTTTCTACTGGTGAGATAGCTCTTAAACCAGGATAATAATGCACCATGGACTCCAGAACATTCAAGTTTATAAGAAAGGGTTGAGTGATGAACCCTGTCAAAGGCCTTGGAAAAGTCGGTGTAGATTGAATCAACCTGACACCCACTCTCCAAGGCCTCCGACAAGTATTCACCATATACTATAAGGTTAGTAGTTGTAATAAACTGATGGTTCGGCACTGATGGTTCGGCAGCGGCATGATATAAATCATAAAATCTGCTGAGCGTTGCATGTTTAAGGTTGAAAGTCGCTCGCGTTGCCTGCTTGAACTGTTTATAGTTTGCCTTTAATGTTTATATTGTCACGGCTAGCAACCATCCGAATGTTTTTGTGCTAACCTATAGAACTGGCCTTGCCACGTCTACGTATTCAGGAACTGTGGAATTCTCTATATGCCCTGGTCGAGAATCATATAGAGTGGCCTAGCTTCTTCCCGAGTATTCGTGATAGATTTGAGATTGTATATAAATAGCGGACAGAGTAGCAGTTAGTTAAGCCTTGAACGTTGAATTGTAAAGAGCTATTAGTTGTAAAGTTATAAGAGTAGTTTAGTGTCTTTAATTGTATAGGGTGATAAAGAATAAAGAGAGTATTAGTAGAAAATAGTAAAAGTTGTCATTTCGTTCAGAACCCACGGGAAAAACGTAACATTTGGTGTTAGAAGTTGGATTGTGAAGGGGCCGAACTTGTGAAGTATTTTTCGAGGAAAGAATAGGATACAAGTACGTCAACGAGACCGTTTTGATTGATGGATTCTGTGAACATTGTATAACATTCTATGGTCAATTCAAGAGAACAAACGGCAGAAATGGACCAAATAAATAAAATGTTGGCCTATTTCATGGAAAATCAAAATACTGAGAGACAAGCAGAACAGGACCGGCTTCAGAAAATTTTACAAGAACAAGAAGATAAAAGGCAAAAAGAGCAGGATCAACTTCTCGATGCTAGATGTAACTGTAGGCGAGCAAGGAAAATTACAGAAAATATTAGATGTCAAAATGAGAAATTTTCAAAAGAAGTAGACAATATACAAAAAGAAGTTGGAAATGTACAAACAGAAGTAGGAAATGTACAAAAAGAAGAAGGAACGTTCAGAAAGAAGTGAAGAATCTTCAAGCAGAAGTTACCAGACTAAAAAATCAAGGACTCAGCGAGAGGGTATTCGCCATAGGACAACATATGAAACCTCCAACGTATGACGGTCAAACATCCTGGACAATGTACAGAAGACAATTTGAAGCCGCTGCTGTTGCCAACGGTTGGAATAACGAAGAAATGGCTACGTCACTAGTGGTAGAGCTTCGTGGATCTGCCCTGGAGCTACTGCAGACCATTCCCATCAGCTAACAGGGGAAATATGACATACTTCCAGCTGCCCTGGAGAGACGATTTGGCGACCAACATAGAAGACAGCTCTAACAGGTAGTAACAAGTAAATTCTCGACATCAGAAGCCTTGTGAAAACCTGCAAGAGTTTGAGGCTGACGTTAGACGTCTCATTCAATTGGCCTACCCGGGAGCAACAGAAGAATTCCAAAAGGAACTTGCTGCCCATGGAAAGTTGGGTGCTCATCTAGGAGTCAACAGAAAGATTGACAAGATCCGCGACAGATTTTACTGGGTCAACTACTGCCAGGATGTGAAATCATGGTGCCGGCACTGTTCAACCTGTGCCCCAGACAAGATCTAGTGGGAAGATGAAACAGAATGATGTAAGACTACCGTTTGAACGTCTCGCCAGTGACCGAATAAAGGCTCGATATGATCTCCAAGCTAACTCTGTGGGATTTCAGATGAACGATAAAGTCTGGTTATATAATCCGCAAAGGAAAAATGGAAGATCTCCCAGGCTAACGCCGGTATGGGAAGGGCCCTATACAGTCATCAAAAGAATTAATGACGTAGTGTATAGATGTCAACGTAGCCCCAGAAGCAAACTGAAATTTGTCCACCTCGACAGGCTAAAAACATATCACGGACTGAAGTAGCTGATCAGGGCGATCAGGTTTAAGAGGGAGGCAATGTCACGGCTAGCAAGCATCCGAATGTTTTTGTGCTACCTTATAGAACTGGCTTTTGCCGCGTCTACGTATGAGTCATCGCCGGCCGCGAAGATTCACGAATTGTGGAATTCTCTAGATGCCCTGTTCGAGAATCATATAGAGTGGCCTAGCTTCTTCCCAAGTATTCGTGATAGATTTGAGATTGTATATAAATAGCGGATAACGGTGAGTTGCAGTTAGTTAAGCCTTGAGCGTTGAATTTTAAAGAGCTATTAGTTGTAAAGTTACAAGAGTAGTTTAGTGTCTTTAATTGTATAGGGTGATAAAGAATAAAGAGAGTATTAGTTGAAAATAGTAAAAGTTGTAATTTCATTCAGAACCCACGGTAAAAACATAACAACATAATAATTTCCAAGTTCAAGTTCAAACTTAGGACAGAGTGATATTTATTTAGTAGTTTATGCATTTTGGTAGTTCACAATATGTTCATTATTAATTAAAGGCATGAGTTGATAAAAATGTCCACTTTTCAAAAAAATGGCCTTTTTGTATATTTGGGTCTCTATTAACCCCTGAATAAACCGGGATTGCCAAATTTTCAATAATAAGGGATATTTTTATTGATAAAGTTGGTATCTCAGGCATGCAATCGCCATTTATTAGTTGAATAACGTGCTATGTTCATTTTGGGAATATAGGACCTTCATCCACTAAGCTTTTGGAAAGTTCTCTTTGCATGTTCAAGTGTATTTTGTAACCCAATCGAGGTTTTTGAAAGGAGTACGGTTTTAAACTGTAAATAATATTAGTTAATCATGAGATCCACAGGTGAAAAAATGTCAGCATTGGTAACAGATAAGTTATGTCTTCCTAGTAAAGGTAAGTTGCTAATCAAACTCCTGTTTAAATACGGAATAAATTGTTGAAGAAGATACTAAAATGCAAACCACAACTCAACAAAATTTTCAGCAAAATACAAATATAAATGCTGTTGAGCGGTCTTCAAAAGCAGGTCAGCTCTAAAACAGGTAAGCGTAAATTACATTTATATGTTCGAGATTGGAATACCCGAAAAAGTTGGGGATTTTTTTTTTGCGTATAGCATATTTATTTAATTTAGTTCTGGATTACCCTAATCGCTTCTAACCCCTACTAAAAATCTGCAATATTTTTTTAGATTTCATAGAAAATAGTAATGATGAAAGCGTCTGATCAATATTTACCTTCCAGTGATAAAGAAGATAAGCTATACAAATATAAAGATGTTCATAGAATTCAACGTAAAGGGTTTTTAATAGCAAGGAAAATGATAAAAATACAGAAATACTAAATTAAAAAATATTTGAAAATTCTAAAAACGTTGAAAACATAGGAAGGCATGACAAATATATTCTTAAAGTTACTGAAGGGTATGGAGGCACACACAAAACGAAGATATTCCTGCAAATCTCGAACATGATAAAAATGTTGAAATGCATAAAAATAAACAAAAATTTCATGCTACTGCTGATGGAATAAGAAAGAGTGAAACAACTAAACCAAATTCTAAAGTAGCTAAAAGAGGGCACGACATCTTGAGAATTGAAAAAGAAATAAAGCTGCAAGGTTAAGACAACATGGTGAAGAATATATGACTAAAAAAAAAACTGGAAAAAAGTAATAAAAAAAGGAATATTATGTAAGTAAAGATGTCGCCTGAAGTATAGCGAGAGATTTAGGATTGAAGCAGAGAAAATATTTTGGAACAATTTTATAAACCAGATTTAATGCCAAAAATATTTTGATTTTTAAAGCATTTTTTTAAAGTACTAAAATACATGAATGATTAATCGTCATCATAGTCTCGTAAAAATTTGAAAACCATAGGATCTAGTTTTTAATATACAGTAACATATGATAAAGAAACCGTACTGGTGTTCAAATGTGCTCTTTGTACAGAATTGGAAGAAAAAGTGCCCTAACCTCAAAATATATTAAAATCTGGTCAGGTAGCTCTCTCGCCACATAAGCAGGGTCATCACGGAAAGATTCCTAATGATGTAATTACCTGGATTAAAAATCACATCAAGTATTTTCCTTCGGAACGATCACATTATTCTAGGAACAAAAATTAGCATAAAAAATACCATTTTTGGCAACCGTCCGGGAAGTACCTACTTCCCGGACGCTTTTTCTTTGAGTAAGTAGCATTTTTCCGGCCTAGTCCGGGAAGTGCGTACTTCCCGGACTAGGCCGGGAAGAATCACATCATTGTTGTATGAAAATCTTGGTAGGTATGGTTTTGATAAATGCAGTTGATCATTACCATAGCAGCGAAATAACGACTGACACCTATTTGACAAGAAATTAGTTGAATTAGTACCTATCTCCTGTTCGAATTTCAATGGAATGTTCGAAATTTTGTTCTACAAAGAAAAATAATAAAGAAATGTGTTTCATTGATTCGTTATTCTACACGGTTGCCGAAAAAATAGTGTACGCAACACGTCCGCAAGGAGGTGTTCTCTCCCCCCTACTGTGGACACTAGTAGTGGATAAAATCCTTACCACTCTGAGTAGAGCTGGATTTATAGTTCTAGGTTACGCAGACAACCTAGTAGTAATAATAAAAGGCAAACATGAAGGCGTAATTTCAAAACGCATGCAAAATGCCCTAAACATCATCAAGAATTGGAGCGAAGGCGAGGCACCTTCCTTTAATCCTAGGAAAACCATTCTTGTCCCGTTTACAAAAAGGAGCTAGAAACTTTTTCCACCGAGATTAAATATTTCGGGGTTACACTGCACTGTAATCTTACCTGGAACAAGCATCTAGCAAACACCATTTATGAAGCCAGAGCGGCAATCTGAATACATCCCAAACTAGTTGGCAAGACATGGGGCCTAAAACCAAAAATGGTATATTGGATCTACCAACCAATAATAAAGCCTATGGTCACCTATACCTCGCTGGTATGGTGGCCAAAAACCCAGCAGGTTATGGCTGGCGCAACCTCTGTACTGAGTAGTTTTTTTGGACTCGTAGATTTCCAGGACTCACCTACGGCTCGTCCTAGAATTTTGTCTACTCGTCCAAAAAAACAGTATTTTCCGGACTTGTTGTAGTATACAGTGATGGGCTAAAATATGGAACAAATTAATTTTCTCGTAAACCACAATTTTTTTTAAAAATCGCTCGAACCCGTCGATTTTGTTTTTCGATCGCGCTGACATAAAATGTAGATATACAGGGTGTTCCAAATTAGAGTGACAGAGAAAATATTTTTTAATAAATGGAACCCCCTGCATATTATTGCATATTTGGATTTTGCGGAGAATTCTAGACATTTTAGACATATTTCATAATGTCCTATACCTATAATTTCATAATGTCCTATACCTATCTCCAACTGTTTTTGAAATATTGACAGTTGAAAATCGACCATTTACCAAGTTTGACAGCCTGTGAAATCTAAACGACTAAAGATAGAGCAAAATGGTTTGCACTTTCCTATCTTGGTTTTTCATAAGCTATCGTTTGACACTAACTTTAGGTTTAACCAGATGTTAAATTTAACCGGAATTTCTTAACCTCTGGTTAAATATAAGGTTAGTGCCAAACGATAGCTTATGAAAAACCAAGATAGGAAAGTGCATACCATTTTGCTCTATCCTTAGCCGTTTAAATTTCACAGGCTGTCAAACTTGGTAAATGGTCGATTTTCAACTGTCAATATTTCAAAAACAGTTGGAGATAGGTATAGGACATTATTCATGAAATATGTCTAGAATTCTCCGCAAAATCCAAATATGCAATAATATCCATACAATAAAAAAATATTTTTTCTGTCACTCTAATTTGGAACACCCTGTATATCTACATTTTATGTCAGAATATGCGCGATCGAAAAACAAAATCGACGGGTTCGAGCGATTTAAAAAAAAATTTGTGGTTTACGAGATAATGAATTTGTTCCATATTTTAGCCCATCACTGTATAGGTTGCTAGGGAGTCGTTTCGGCTACTTTCAGCCGCCCAGCACTGCTTCCTTTACAGATATTTTGTGCATGGCTCTACAACTTAATTTGTGTTCAAGAGACGTAGGCTTCTTCCAAACGAAGCTATATTCTTGAAAGTTGACTTACTTCTTGAGGTGATAGTCGTACTCCTTCAAGGTACTTGATCCTTTTGTAGAGTTGGGTTGGGCATTGGCAGAGCAGATGTTCTGTGGTTTTAGTTACATTATTGCATTGGTCGTCTTCTGCTTTGCTTATTGCCGTTAGGTGGTATTTTACCGGGCAGTGTCCAGTGAGCAGTCCGGCGATAGTTCCAATGTCTGCTCTGTTCATGTCTAAGAGCTCTTCTGCTCCTTTCGCAGAGATGGTGATAAACCTTTTTGCCTGTCTTAGTCCTGGAATGTTTCTCCAGTAGGACGACAATTGGACTGTTTCCCATTTGTTTAGTTCTTCGGTGAGGTGGTTCTTCATAAGGCCACAGTAAGGCTCTGGACCATAATATGGTGTTCCAGCGCCTTTTTTCCCAAGACAGTCTGCTTTTTCGTTCCCTCTATGGCTCTATGGCACCCAGATTAAGGTTATCTGGTTGCATGTGGCTACTTGTTTTAGGGTTTGCAAACATACCCAGACTAGCTTTGACACATACTTGAAAGCTTTTAGAGCTTTTAGAGCCGCCTGGCCGGTTTGAAAATATGTAGAAGTGCTTCCTGTGAAGTCCCTTGTGTGAGGTACTTTTCTGCACATATATTTATGGCTGTCGCTTGGAAGATGGTTATATATTTGCCTAGTGGCTTGGAAAGCTTACAGTTGGGATCTGATATGCCCAATCATGCTCCTTTTGCTAGTTTGGAACAATCTGTGTACCACAACGATGCATTATCGGCCTGAGGTAGTTTTTTTACTCTCCTCATCAATAATCACTGCGAATGGGACATCTAGGTCCAACATGACCATCATCTGGTCATTTGGTTTGCTGGTATTTTCCAGTTTTATTTCTTCACAGATGCGCAGGTGATCAGTAAAATCTCCAGGCTTGAATTTGCCGTGCGGTAGGGCACGTTGATATTGCCCCTGTTTTTCCCAGGCATATCAGCATTTGCACTTTATTAAGTTTGGTCCGAGCCGTCGAGCCATAACCTGCTAGGTTTTTGGCCACCATACCAGCGAGGTATAGGTGACCATAGGCTTTATTATTGGTTGGTAGATCCAATATACCATTTTTGGTTTTAGGCCCCATGTCTTGCCAACTAGTTTGCGGCGTGTTCAGATTGCCGCTGTGGCTTTATAAATGATGTTTTCTAGATGCTTGTTCCAGGTAAGATTACAGTGCAGTGTAACCCCGAAATATTTTATTTTGAAATTACGCCTTCATGTTTGCCTTTTATTATTACTACTAGGTTGGCTGCGTAGCCTAGAACTATAAATCCAGCTCTACTCAGAGTGGTAAGGATTTTATCCACTACTAGTTTCCATAGTAGGGGGGAGAGAACACCTCCCTGAGGACATCCTGTCACTGTGCTGACGATGACAGTTTTTGACGCTCCGTTTATTTCTGCTGTTACGAATCGGTGTTTTAGCATTGTTTCAGTCCATCGTATGATATCCTTTACTTAATACTAACCGACTCCACCAGCTTTACATAGAGCAATGCAAAGAAAGGAATCTTGGACATAATTACATGGTCCTTTTATAGGCAGAGAATATGTTCATAATTGCTCTTTTTATTTATGCATTGGCAATAAAATTTACTAGTAAACTACAGACAATATCAGCATTATCGGACCCACAAAGGTAGTCGAAATTTGAATTCGCTATCAATTGGAGCAATTTTATACTATTGTTATGTGTACTTACCGATATACTATCGAATATTTTGTGATGATAAGGGACGCAAAACGGAGGTTTAGTAGAAATTGCTTTTATTTTCTCCCTGAACTCCCTAGAAGAAAAGAAAACTGTAAAATAGTATTATACATGAGGTGTCATGGGGGCTTGCACGAGATTATTCGTTATATTTTAAGGAGCTCTCAAGGGTTTGCTATAAGAGCTTGGAAAAAACTTTAAATACAAAAGAGTGCGAATTTAAGAAAAGCGTCACTCTTTTTTTTCCCGTAACAGTACCTTCCTTATTTTTTTCGTATAAATTATCGAGATCGTCAATCGTATGTTGTGCTATTCTAAAAACTTTCATATCCTACATTTTAGGTATTAACATTTGAAAAACGACAATTCTTTTAAATTATCCGAAATGATCACAATTTATTTTACACAAAAAGTGTAGGACATAAAATTTTTAAAAACTTTGCATATATTTCAGTTATGTCATAAGCAAGTTTGGTATTCTGTTATTTTTAACACGCCCTGTATATTGCAACATATCTTTCCCGCGTTTTTGCTAAATCCCTACAAAACTTACAAAACCGTTCAGAGCTCGCCGAAATATAAAGAAAATATTATTTGAACAAATTTGCAGTAGGATCTGAAGCTGACAACATGCAGCCTTATTAGAGTCAAATAGAAATTGCCTTAAGTTAACTAGAAATGCAATTTTGAAAAGTCCAGTATTTTTTTTCCAATTGTTCATCTTATTGCATACTTTGTGGATTTTTCATTATTATTAATGGTGGCTTATGTTTATAATTATCCCCTTTAGTCTTGGTCAGTTTCAATGATATCATGCATTGAAAACATGCAGGTATTACATTTAAATCATGATGAACCTTAACTCAAATTTGATCAGTGACAAAATATGCAATTGTTGTAAACTGGTTTAAATTTAACAATTTTTATGGAGTTTAAAATAAAATTTGAAAACACCACACACAGTATGTTTAAAAAAGCTTTCTGCATTTGAAATTTGTTCAAAAAATGTAGGTTGATTTAAGAATAAACATCACGCACCTGCAATGTGTTTTCAGGGACAAATGGAATTTCCTGAAATTTTGATAGGGTATTCGATTTAAAAATGCAAGTACCTTTTATCATTGCGCCAAACTTGTCAGTACAGAGGATGCGCCAGCATATTAAGTTTAAACTATGTTTGTCAAGCCGATTTTTATACAAATACTTATCTCGTTTCGTGGGTAAAAAGATACGACAGTACCTACTGCCAATTAGAGGTGCACATACTTAATTCACGTTCGATTTTACAAAATGTCTAATTACATAGACTGTCCTAAAAAAATAAGCCCTCTTTTTGAATGTTTGTGATATTTTTATTGACTTTTACCATACATTTCTCTTCCTTAGAGTTGTAATAAAATCCGTTAAAAAGTGGCAAAAGTATCAAAAAAGTTGAATACTTTTTTTTCTAAGACACCATGCATAAATGATTTTTTATAACTAATCGGTAGTACCAACTTTTCACCTACGAAACGAGATATTTGTATACATAGTTTAAAGCTAAAATTTTGCCGCAACCTGTATACTGACGAGTTAGAATATTATTTATATTTTTAACATACAAAAATTTGAAGATAATCCCTTGGTCCCCGAAAACCCATTAAAAGGGTGAGTAGAATTTTCTTTACGGCCCTAATAATTCCTTTTATTCCTATAATGTTCACTCATTGTAATAAATTAGGATGATGTGCTTCAATAATTGCTTTAAATAAATATATAAATTCTTTATTACATCTGTTTTGCCGACTACAACTTCAACATCAAGGTATACGAAAACCACAGCGTTCGAAGACGCTCCAAAAATATTATTCAATAAAATATCAATTTTAGCAACTATGTTTTATAAAAGTATTTCATAAATTCAGTCGACGGAAAACAGAAATTCGAAATACTCACAGATAATTATTGTCTCTTGGAAATGACTGGGTAAGTTTCAAAACTGACCTAAAGCCGTTTATGTCGCTGCCATCCAGCCATGGATCCAAATAATCTAGAAAAACAACATTCGGTTTAATAACATAAGGAGGTCCCCATAAGAAAAAAATCAAGGTGACAACACAACTTCTTTATGAGTCACTCTGCATATCCACACCTGTGTCAAAAATACTAATATGGAAAAATTAATTGAGTTTCTTTTGATTCGTTTTATTTTTATTTGGCTTATGTTCACTATAGTTTACGTTATTTTTCTTTGATTTAGTTTGGTTTGATTAATTTTGGCTAGATTATATTTTAGTTAGTTCTTGTTATTCTGGTTTAGTTTTGCCAGTTCTGGCTGATAAAAAATAATACCTGCGTGAGTACACTTTTCATTGAGAATGTTTACTATATCGTTAGATTTGGCAAGTATTGCTAAGATTGGGTGATTTTTATCTTATTGGATAAATAAAAATAAAACGCACGTGACTTCGCTTGCTATTTATACGAATATTTCAAGTTTTGATTGGATTTGGTAATTTTGCGTTATTTCTTACATTGAATTATTTGTCATCGCTCATTAATTTCGTTGCGCCCAATTATTGTCTTCACGTCCAATTATCTGATGCGTGAAACTATCTTCAAGTAAAGTTGGATCCATATGGGATGTTTTCGATATTTTTTAAAGAATCATTCAAAAGTTGCTCTATTAATAAAATATCGAAAGTTTTTACGGTCATGTGACGATTTTCAATTAGATTTCTTGGATCAATACATTTTCTTCATTTTCTTGGATTTTTTGGAGAGCCTTTAGAACTAACCATGCAGGCCAGGAACATTATTTTCAATCATATGGTGCTCGTGGAACAAAATGCCTTAAATGCCCTAAAGCTGATTTTTGCTGCTATGTCTAGCTGTTTTGGTCCTGATTAACATACTGAAACCACCCCAAAAGTACATTTTTCAGTTTTTGCTAAATATCCCGAAAACTGCAGCCTTTGGTAAAAAAATGCTGGAGATAGAAAAGACCTATTAAAATTACCTA
>JAEQML010076461.1:0-13352 GCA_016904865.1 Pissodes strobi
TACCTAAAAAAGCGGCAAGTCCTTAAGAATACTTTCAAACTTAAAAATTCGAAAATATTTATTGCAGAGGACTTATGTTTTAAAGATCGCCAAGAGCGGAAGATACTTGTGGAACATTTGAAACTTGCGCAGAGCCAAAATGTACCAGCCAAAATAAGGGGTCTAAAGATACTAATCAACGGGGAATTTTATACTGCTGCCCAACTTGCAAGTCCTCAATTTAATAGCGCCGGCAAACCCAATAGTGCCCCGCCTACTCCAACTGGAAGAAGTACTGTTTTTGAAGTCCCTGGAACTCCCCAACTAACTGGTGAAACCACGGCTCACATGCAGGAAGACTATACAAACGTCAACTCAAAAAGAAAGGAAGACTGTGTTTCCGGTAATTCCCCATATCTGGCTAAGAAACCAAAACTAAACGTTAATCTGCGATCGCGAACTTTAAGTACCGCCAAATAATTTGGTGCGGACTATTTATATCCTGAGCAGATTTATACTCATTTTACAAATACCTTTTACATTGTCACTTATGTTTGAATATTGTTTGTCATTTTACACTTTTTATAACTGTGGGATTACCCTTTATCAGATTTACGTTTAAATAAAATAATTGTATTTAGGTAGTGTATTTGTATTGAATGTCACTTTATATTTCTCATGTTAATGTTAGATCTTTACTGGCGAACTTTGCAAATTTGGTTGATCATGTTTGTGAGTGCGATTATGACGTCGTAGGCGTCTCGGAAACATGGTTGCATGCGGGTGTGGACGAGGGACTAGCTCAAATTAACAACTATAGTTTTATAGGAGCCGATCGTGTGGGAGGGAGAGGTGGGGGTGTTGGTTTTTTTGTAAAATCCGGCCTTCACTTTGAATTAATAACTTCTTTGTGTCTGGAATACGTTGAATATATATGGATTAAGCTTTATGTACGAACTAAAGTAATTATTCTTGGAACGATTTACCGCCCTCCAAAAGGAGATCTGAACTTGTTCTTGGGTATTATCGAGGATATTTTATCAAATCTTTATGCCGAATATGACGACATAATATGTCTTGGAGATTTTAATATTAACGTATTAAATATATCAAATTCAGTTACAGCGTTAGAGTCCGTAATGGACACTTTTGGACTTTGTCAACTCATTACAGAACCCACTCGCATTTCATCCTACTCAGCCACCATTATAGACCTGATTTTCTCGAATATGAAAAATGTGAGTGAGGCAGGCGTTCATAATATCAAAATATCCGACCATTGCCCTGTGTATTTAAAAATAAAATGTAATTTTGATAAAAATCCGCCTGTGAACTTTTCATTTCGACCACTAAAAAAAATTAATTTTATTAGTTTTCAACGCGATTTGGAAGCTTGGCCTTGGCATAACATATATCGAATTTCCGATATAGATAAAAAAGTTGACTTTTTCTGTAAAAGTTTATTAACTATCTTTGATGTTCATGCTCCAATCAAAACATTTAAAAGGAATGGAAATTATAAATACTCACCATGGATAACTGATAATATAAAATTATTGCAAAAGCTACGAAATAAAGCACTTAAGCAATTTAAACTTACAAAAAATCCGGATCATTATGCATATTACAAACAATTGCGCAACTATACAACCTTTGCAGTGCGAAGTGAGAAAAAAGCCTACTTAAAACATAAATTTTCAAACAGTAGCGTTAAAGAAAAATGGAGTGAACTTAAAAAGTTAAATATAGCAAAAAATAATATTAATACTATTCCCCAACACTTGTCTGATGTTAACGATATAAGTAATTTTTTTGTAACAGCAGCAACTAATATAAATCCGCCAAAACAAGAACTTTTAGACTTTTACAAGAATAATGCTAAACATAATTTTCTCCATAAGTTTGAGCTGAGTGAGGTTACTGAAGATGTAATATTTAATATCATTCGCTCTATTAAGTCTAACGCGTCTGGATCAGACAGGATAAATATGGATTTGATACAATTGTGTTCTCCATTTATTGTTCCATTTCTAACGCACATTATAAACGAATGTATTTCACGGTCCTATTTTCCACTTGCCTGGAAGCATGCTTTAATCCGGCCTCTGCCAAAAGTACAACAACCTAAAGATTTTAAAGATCTGCGTTCAATAAGTATCCTACCTACGTTTTCAAAAATTCTTGAAAAAGTTGTTGATTCACAAGCTCGTGTATTTGTTGATACCTACAATATTCTTCCAGCAAAACAGTCGGGATTCCGTAAAGGCTATAGTTGCGCATCAGCTATGGCAGACGTCACTGATGATCTGTTTACAGCTTGGGATCAGAATAAGATAAGTGCGTTGATTCTACTGGATTATACAAAGGCTTTTGATCTACTAAATCATGACATACTGCTATCAATACTAAATTACATTGGATTCTCTGACAGAACTATTAATTTCTTTAAATCATTTTTGGATCATCGTAAACAGCAAGTGGTTTTGGGAGACTCTACCTCAAATGTTGAAAATGTAAATGTAGGTGTACCACAGGGGAGTATTCTAGGACCATTGTTGTTTACAATATATACATGTCAATTCAATGAAAAGTTAAGCTTTTGTGAATATCATTTGTACGCGGATGACACGCAACTCTACTGTTCATTCTATCCGGACAACTTAAATGTGTCAAATGAACATATAAATACTGATCTTAAAAACTTAATAACGACCTCATTTGATCATCATTTAACAATAAATCCCCTAAAGTCTTCCGTGACGGTTTTTGGTGGCGAACCACATAAGTCGATTGCCAGCAGAACACTGAGTTTAATGGTTGATAATATGCCAATTAAAGTTACAAAATCTTCAAAGTCACTGGGTATTTATGTCGACTCTGACCTTCGGTTTCATGAACATGTAACCAGTAAACTAAAAAAATCATACGGAGCTCTAAAGTTGATATATGGTCAGAGGCACTTTTTAACCCAAGAAATCAGAAAAGTTCTTTGCGATTCATTAGTCCTATCCCACTTTAATCATTGCGATGTTGTGTATGGGCCGTGTTTGGATCAAAATGATGCACGAAGAATACAAAAGGTGCAAAATTCGTGCCTTCGACTGATATTTGGTATTCGCAGGAGAAACCGTATTTCGCATAAATTAAGGGATATTGGGTGGTTAAACATGTTTAACCGTCGAAAATTGCACTACGCCTGCTTCTGTTATAAGGTTATAAAAACTAAAAAACCAAAATATTTGTTTCAGAAAATTAATTTTAGGTCAGATAGCCACCAGGTAAATCTCCGTAACATGAGCTCTCTTACAGTTCCACGGCACAGGAAGGAGTTGTTCAAAAGGTCTTTTTCCTACAATGTGGCCTCTTGCTTAAATTCATTACGGATAACGACTTTTACACAATCATGTGCCGCCTTTAAAAACCGAATTAGGCATTTGCTGTTCGCCAGTCAGTGATCATAATAATTGAGTAACTAAATCTTTCTCTTTCCTCTTGTTTTTTCTGTCTCTTTTATCTCTATTTTCCTCTTTTCTTGTATTTATTTCTTTAGTTATTTATAATTTGTAAGTGTTAAAATATTAATTTTATAATATTTTCGGTAGCTGTTAATTATACTAGGTATATGTGATAATTTAATTTAATACATAGGTACTAGGCCTAAACAGTGTTCGGGTTAACCGAATGTCTGCAATGACATGGCCTTTTATTTTCCATTATGTTAAGTTTTTATGTTTTATGTTCTTTTGTAAAAAAAAATATTGTATATGGAAAATAATAAATTTATATTATTATTATTATTATTATTTACTTAAAAAAGACTACTTTCATTTGTTTAAGGAACAGCACTAAGACGCAATAAGAACTGCGAAGAACAGTTATTAAAAACGAAGAATGACGTATTTAAAAACCAACTTTTTAAATTTTTATAAATTTTGAATTTAATGTTGAATATATAATTTTTAAGCTGCATAATATTATTACTGCAAGTGATGAAGTCAATTTACCAAAAAATTAAATGGCAATTAAATAATTAAAATAAGTGATAACTTTAAAAATGAATACACTTTCCGTGAGTGTTTTAGCAATATTACTTGTTTTGTTAACACTCAAGTGCTAGAAAGCACCACTTTATGAAAACCCAAATATTTTTGTTCCACTATATAGCATTTCAAAACCAAAATAAGAATTATTACATTATACGCAAAAATCATTGAAATCAGAAAATAATAATGCTAATTATATCTAAAAAGAGGCTATTTTAATTCGGTCTCAAGTGTATGTTTTCTAATGGCAGAAGGTATTCATGAGGCATGTTAGGAAGCTCTTCACTATAGGCATAACCCGATTGTAATGTTCTAGTGAGAAAAAGAAGCAGCCTTGAGCATATATGAGGAAATGGTTATATAATCCAAAAACGAACTTAAGTGTAGCTAGTGGAAATACTGCAGAGATCTAGAATCTCAATCAGATTCGCCTTGTACAGCGCCAGGAGAAAGATTTTCCGAAGATTGCAGATGACAGACAGGCTGAAAATCTGGGGACAAACGGAAATAGTTCATTGGGCAATCGATAAATTCAAGTTCAACAAGTACGCAGAATCAAATGGACTGACAATACATTTAACACAATATAATGAATTGTTTTGAAATGCCTGGACAGAAAACTCATCTGGGAAAATTTCTCAAAGAACAGGTGTAGTTATGCGGCAAATGCCTCTAACGATTATGTGACGTGCTTGTGGTCTGAATCCGTGGGCTCTGCACATACTCTACACAGCAGTGATTAGAGCGAAGATCCGTAGTAGGCTGTCATCCAGTGCAAAAGGCGTGCAAACGAAAAGTACTTGCTAAATTTTAATGGCTGGCTATATTACAGATCATCGATGCAATTAGTACACCAACTTGGTTCTGAATGATCGGCTGAGTATAAAGCCGCTGCGGTGGTATTATTAATCATGAGTTGTACCGTGGTGGGTTATACAAGAATGAACTTTGCCATATTCTTTAAAATATATATGCAATTTGTGTTGTTTAAACAATAATGAATCCAATGTTGTGTTAAACAAAACATAAATGAATGTAAAAAAATAAAACTGAATGAGATTTATTGTTGAATAGAACTGACATTTTATGCGTTATTATAAATTCCAAATGTTGTAGTTTTTAAAAAGAAGCAACCATAAGCACAATAGCTCGGCTGTACTACTTACTGTTAAAAGTGAAAGTTGTGACTGACCTAGCAAAAAACGTATATTTAAGTTCAACCGAGGTAACAAAATTAATTAACTAATGTGCGCAAAGGATGGCCTCGATCACTTCAAGTCAAACCAATTAAGGTCGCTCTCAAAAAAGGTAATATAATTACATGGGTTTTACCGTTGGCTATTTCGTAAGCTAGTATCTATTAATAATAGGAAACAAGCAAGAAAAAAAAAGAAAGATGAAAAGGAAATTCTTAAAACTATCTTAAATTAAACTTAGCTGTTTGTGTTCCATGGCAGTTATAGTATAGCCAGTTAATTACTGACGCAATATCAAAAGTTTCGAAATAGATGAAAAAGTAGACCGGTAAAATGGCCCCATAAAACAAAAAAAACTCATTAATAACATTTAGTTTCAAATTACCGAAGCTGATCAGTTACAAGAGTTACAATTAAGTTACTAATTTACAGCTCTGTTATTTTAAAAGGGTAAAAGCTCTAATTTAACATCACATACATAGCATGCTGACTTAAGAGAACAAATCTATAATGGGCCACTCAAAACTTAAAGCAACTTGGCTTTCAATAAAGTATTAGTAAGAGGGGCTAATATGCCTTGGAATCTACTGGAATGTAAGAATAACTATAGTCAGTGCAGACCTTCCGAGACATAATAATGGATCTAAGTTTGTTTCATGATGTTCGAGCAGCAAAAATATTATGAAAGTAAGCTATATAGAGTAACTCTTGTTTTTTTTTGGTAAGGTGGTGAAATTCATTTATTTACACATATTCTATGCAGGAACATACCCACTAAACCACCACCGTCGACGAAGGCTCGTCCTCGCGCCTTCGCTTAAGGTTACGGGGAGACCCTGTATAACCTTTGCCTAATATGCGTTATTCACCTCTCTGACCTTTACCGGGACTCCTCACTAATATACTTTCTCTTGTTTTGATCTACAAGCTTTGAGGAATAGAAGGGAAGTAGGGGGTTGATGGGTTTTATTCCATTACTCTAATTAGCACTTCTTTGGGTCTCTTGTAGTAGCATTACTTCGGTTTTTCTCCGCCTCCGGATCATAATCACCAAACTCCTTCAGTTGTCGTGAGTTGCTAAATTTGCAAAAAACTTCATCGCCTTGTCTTTAATAAAATTGGTAAGTGTGGTCCATTTCAGATCTTGTTGGATATCCTTATTCCTTATATACCATGGGACATTGATCGCTCTTCTAAGAGCTTGGTGTTCTAGAGTTGCAAGCTTCTTCAAGTGGGTGTTACTGACCGTCCCACCACATACCGATGAGCAGTAGATAGTTTGAGATCTAATGATTGTCTTTATTATTGTTAGCTTTCATGAAATGTCCAACTCACTGGCTCTGCCTATAATAGGGTAGAGAAAATTGTAAGCTCTTTTTGTTTTTAGTCTGATTTCCGCAATGCGTGGATGGCCCATAATGGCTCCTGGATATTTTATTTTCTTTCCTCAGGTAATGGGAACGTTGTTAACTATTACTCTTCTTCTCTTTTGAAAAAGAATGGCTTGAGTCTTGTTCTCATTTACCTTGCTTTGTTTCTGATAGTCCAGTCTAGGTAGGCCTCAATCTCCCCTTGCAAGCCTTCGGCCGTTATTTGGGGATCGCTATGTATGAAGAGAAAAGCCGTATCATTCGCACATATTCCCATAATCCCCTGTTGGTGCTTGGGACGTCACAAGTATATACATTGTATAGGATTGATTGGTCCTAGCAGGGATCCTTGTGGGACGCCCGCATTTGCAGCCCTAATGCCTGAGAGCTGACTACATACTTTCACCTGAAAGGTACGTCCTTTCAAATAACTTCTCGTTAAGCGGCAAGTCTCCAACGGGAAACCTAACTTAATAATTTTACTAATAAATCCATCGTGCCAGACTCAAACGCTTTTTCAATACCCATAAACATTCCTCCAGTCGCCTGTTTTGTATTAAAACCTTCAACTATATATTCAGTAGATCGAAGAACCTGTTGCTCTGAAGAATGTCCAGCCCTGAACCCGAACTGGGCTGCTGGCATGATTCCCAATCTCTCTATTATTTTTGTCACCCTTTTCACCACCTTAGAGGTATGAGATTAGACTAATAGGTCTATAACTTTAAAGGAATTTGAGATTTTTTTCCTTTTTGCATAATGATTAAAGAGTGTTTCCGAGCTTTTGGGTAGTATCCTAGCCTCAGAATCGCGTTTGCTATGTTACCTATAGAAGCCAGGCCCACTTTCTGGATTTCTTTTAGCATTTTATTTGTAATATTATCCCTCCGAGGGGCCTTTTTTGTGCGCTGGTGTTTTATAATGCTACTAAATTCTGCAGGAGAAACAAAATTGATTACTGGTAAATACTGTCTCAAGACTCACTGCAAATGCCTCAGCTTTGTCCTTGTTCAAGTCTGCAAGTCCGTTTCTGCTGTGAATTGGAGGGATGTATGTCGGTTCCCTTGTTAGTCCCCACGACGTATTTGACTTGGTGCGTAGGTTTCTTAATTTCCTTTTCCAGCTTTCTTCTCTGTATTTCTTAAGCATCTCTTTCATGATGTTGGTTCTATTCTATTTCCCTTATCCGCCTTTCGTCTGCAAGTTCATCATTTACTTTCTTAAAATCTTCCAGCACTTTTCTATATTCGCACTTAATCAGCTCAAACATTCTTTTGTAGTCTCGAGCCTTCCCAGTGATTGAAACATCACTGCCGGTTATACTCCTTTGTACCTCCATACTAAGCTGGCTACCTTCTCTAGGCCTTTTTGCTTTTTGCCCTTGATCTACTTCCATATATATCCACGCCGTTAACACTCTTGCTCTTAGGCACTGAAAACCCGCTCGATGGAGGTGGACCTTCTCCGAGAGGAATTTCATTGTGGTAATTTAGTGTACACAGTCGTGGTAATTAATGGAAATTCTAGGGGAAATGAGTGTTAATTAATGGTAATTAATGATAGTTATTGGTAATTAGTGGCAACTTTTTTGTTAATTTTTGGTATTTTAAGGAAATATTGGGGTAATAAGTCGTAGCTTTGTAATTTTTAAATTATGCAAAGCCTTCGAATTTGCATTTTTTTTTTAAAAACGCCCAAAAACGACCCGAGTACCTTAATTATTATGAAATGTTTGGAAAAAATATATAAAAGTCGATGAGACCCCTCCTGGAATAGAAAGATTCTTATGAAACTTTTCGTCCAACGCTAAATAACGGAGAAAACTTGAAATAAGGAGAAATTTTTTAAAACTAAATGCATTTAGTACCATGCATATATTTTTGTAAAATCTACTTTTACGATGGTAACATGTAAATGGGTCTCTTTAACCGTTTCCATGATAAAACGATTTTTTTTTGATTTTCGAAAAATATATAAAAAAGTGTATAATCGGCTGTAATTCGAAAACCGTAAGAGTTAGAACTAAATGGTAAATGGCCAAGAGATGGGTTTGATGGGGTACTTTAACGTGCCGTATTCAGTTCGTCGTATAATGTTTCTTTTTTTTAATTCACCAAACCTGATTTAATTTTTCTCAATTTCCTCGGTAGCGAATAGAGATATCTTAAATCGGTTTACGTCAGTATCTGCTGCTTCTCATGGTCGATCGAAACGCTACTATGATATTTTTGGATAGGACGTGAAATAAGGCAGGTATTCCATTAAAATATCCTTCTCGTCTCAAAATTCAGCATTTTTTTCAGATTTAGGAAAGTAGGAAATTTCGTAGGTGGATGATCTTTTTCGTTTCGGATACTTTAGGAGGGGGTTTCAGAACTGTTTTTGATATAAAAAGAATAAAAAAAATTAAAAAATTATCGAAAAAATAAAACATCGTAGGTTTTCGTTTTGAAAAGGGATTTTTGGGTGTGCCGAGTTCGATTTTTTCATCGAGAAGAGCGTACGATTTTTCTGTACCGAAATATTTAAAAAATAGAGAAATTTGTTTTAAATATTTCTTTTAACACTTTATACTTTTTTGAAAATTTATTTTTTTTACGGTAACATGTAAATGGATCCCTTTAACCATTTCCGAGTTAAAAACGAACATTTTTTATTTTAATTTATCGAAAAATTAAAATTTCTTAGGTGGATGATCTTCTTTGTTTAGGTGGTGTTTGGGATGTGCCGATTTTTGCATCGTCTAGCGATTTTTCTGTACAGAAATATCTTGAAAAAGAACAATTTTTTAATATAATTTTTTTACCAGCCTGTATATGATCTTCAAACCTTATTTTTTATGACGGTAACATATAAATTGATCCATTTAACCGTTTACAAGATAAAACAAAAACATTCTTTTCAGAAGAAAAATCAAAAAATAAAAATTTCATAGGTGAATGATCTTTTCTTTATCGAATATTTTAGGAAGTGGTTTATGCGTGTGTCAATTTATATTTTTGCACCGCGAAGGTCGTGCAATTTTTCTGTGCAGAAATATTTGGAAAAAGGATATTTTTTAATATAATTTTTTTGACGATCCTGTATATGATTTTTAAAATTTTATTCTTATGATGGTAACATGTAAATGGATGCCTTGAACTGTTTCCGAGACAAAAACGAATGCATTTTTTTCAACAAAAAATTTCCAAAAAATAAAATTTCGTATGTGTATGATCTTTCTCGATTCGAATATCTTTGAAGAGGGTTTTGGATGTGCCGAGTTCGATTTTTGCATCGAGAAGGTAGTACGTATAATATAAACCTACGTAGCAACGTGCTATTTAGTTTTAAATCAAGTGCATTTGAATCAAACTTTAATTCGTGGTATTTACTGGAAATTTCAGTGGTAATTTAATCGCTAATTAGTGGAAATTAGTGGTAATTTAAGTGGTAATTAGTGGTAATAAGTGGCAATATGTGGAAATTAGTGGTAATATAAGTGGTGATTTCTGAGGTAAATAGGACTAACAGAGGAAATGAGTAATTTGGAGGTAATTACTGGTAATTTGTGATAATTCCTGTCAAAAGTGGTATTTTAGTGTACACAAATTCACTACTGACATCCCCCTCGACCTCCTCCTTTATTCTTGTGGCCACTTGGCGCCGGGGGTTTCCCTCCCTCTTTCATTTTGCCCCCACTGCTCACTGTTATGATGAGAAGCTCTAATACACGTAACTCTCTATTGCTTACCGCCAGGATTTTATAACGTAAAACCCAAAACCGCGCTGAAAAAGCTCAAAGTAAGCTTAGAATTCAAGAAGGGGGAGCCCCTACCCTTTTAATGTCACTCAATAGTCTTCACTAAATGTCTGTCGCCAGGTTTTGGAACGTAAAACCCAAAACCGTGCTTGAAAAGCACAAAGTCAGCTTAAAATTCATTCCTCGCTTCTTCAATGTCACTCAATAGTCTTCAGTAGACCGCTCTTTAAGCGTTTTATTTGCGTAGAGCACCGACTAGACGATTTCCGTTATTCACCCGCTAGCGTTAACGTTAACGATATTTTAGTCAACAACGAAAAATCTGTAAATACCTTGAACAATAACCAATTACAATCCAGATCCAGCAACTAACTCTTGAACCAACATCAGTAGCCTTCCGGCCATACCAGAGTCGCTAAAGCCATAAAAAACTTATACGAATATACAGGAAGGATTTTCAAAACTGACCCCGAACAAAATAGTTACTTAATAACAAATGGAATTCAGTATCCTATAGGCAGTCTAAAAGAATAACACAAAGATTGATTGTGTTTCTCAATAAAAATATAAGTACCTACATATTTGCCTTGTCAGCAATGATCAGAGGAAAACGTGCGTTTTCCACGTGGGCATGTGAAAAGCCTTATATGCCAATAAGGCTATCCTGTTCAGATTTCAGAAAAAAAAACTAAATCAAATCTGGTCGGAATTTCTTTCTAGTGACAATTTTTCTCATCAACTATAATATATTCTATAAATACATGTAACTATCACACAGGCGAGTTCACACCGCTTGACAATTTTGCACAAAAGAAAGACACCCTATTAACGCTGTCTCTTATATTTATTATATTCACTGAACAAAAATATAACTTCCTGATTCCTGCCATCGCTTTCCTAATTCCATCATGAAAGTAGTCAATTTCTACTAATGACAATTGACACTCGCACAACAAATATTGGGGTAAAAGAATATCGCGTAGCCCACGTGAATAGGGCTATGGTTTAGATTGTGCTTTCGCGTCTGATCGAACCATATAAGAACAGTTCAGAATAGGTCCGTGAAACCATGTATGCTCGATTAACGATTATTGACAGCAATGAAATTAAATTTGTGTGGCTAGTGCCCCGCTATTTCGAACGTGGTAAATGTGACGGTTTAAATCACTCACAAAGAGACAGTAACAAGAAAATGATAGGAGAAAACTTCTCTATGTCCATCATCAAAGTGTCCCGGACCAAGGGCCGCCTGAGGACCAATACGAAGTTCAGAGTAAGAATCCCACAAAAAAAAATGGCTAGAATGTGACAAAAGCTTTTCCCCAATATAACTGTATGGTGTTCCAACGCCTCCAGAGTAGCTAGAACAAGGGTACACAACATACATCACACATTTCTAAGCGGATGTTTATATATGTTATCTTATCGGAAAAACAGTAAAAATGTCCTTAGATATTCAAACTCGGTACTTATTCAGCAACTAGCATAGGTTCTGAAGCGGTTGCCAAGAATAAATTAAGTTAAGAAAATTGGAGCAATAAACAGGTGAAAGAAGTCGACGGTCAAAACATCTAAAACAAAATTTTTAGGCAAACGCATGACGTATTTGTCAAAATTAGCAAATTCTCAAAAACCATTAAATGCCGTGTACCTAATATTTAATAAAAGCACGCAATTTTAATGCAAAAACTGTTATTAAATTGCCAAATTCAGTGAAAGCTGAAAATTAAATAACAAGAGCTAGAAAATAAATATCGCATGGGGCCGCCCGTTTCCCTGTACGTACATATAAAGTCAATCATGTGACATTGATTGGCGGTCAGCCCCACCTTCATGGACACAGACTTTAATAAAGTGTATTCGAAATAAGCGAACCAATATAACATAGAAAAAGAAATAACGATATTTAGAAAGCCATTGAATTTTGATAGTTATTACACTCGAATGTTGACTTTTATGTAATCGCAACGTGCTTCAATTTACCTAACTATTTCGTTTTTAACTTTCTTGCGTTTTTTTCCAATTTGGACAAGAAAATAAAAGTACATGTAGGTAATTATGTTGCAGCCATAATATATTAAGATTTCCACTGTTAACCAGTTTTAGAATCACTTAGTTCTAAAAATTAAAATACATTTAGTAATGTAAATAGGATAGCATTGGAATTGGCATAAAATAAATAAGGTTATCGTGGGTACCTAATATACAAAACAGCCGTGAGCTTGAAAGGAACTCATTCGGATGCTAACTCCAGTTCGAGCGCACGGAGAATTAATTTTAAAAGCTCTATGTTGGGGCTTGCGAGTATTTAAATGGGTTTTAAGAGAGATAATTTATATGAATATACACAGCATCTCTCCTGGAAATATGTCGCTATATCATAATGTCTGCTATTTCGCTTAGTTTTAGAGTCATGAAGGTTCGCTTACACAAAAATCTTCGTGTTTTTTAGTGTCGGCCGATAAAGCCGAGTATCTTATAATTCCTAATTAACTAGAAAGGATCCAAGTTCCAATTAATATGATATTTATAATATTAATTTCCATAGAAAATTAAAAATAATTTATAAAGGAAACTGGCCTCATACAAACATGGCAAATAATCGAAGCGAATAGCGGCAATAATAATAATATTAATGTTTTATAGCTGGTGCTACTAATAGTAAATAATGTAAATTTTAAATTGTATATTAGTAATAGTTAGCGATATTTCGATTATGCATTATTTAGTACTAGTCCGTATTCAATATTAGCATTGACGATCAGATCGTGTTCCCGAATGTTAATATTTAATATCTGTAAATATTTTTAATCATTAACCTACCATAGAATAATTCCTATCTACAAGCTGCTCGACTAAAATTTAATTAACCCTGTACCTTCTTTGATATGGAAAAAATAAGGGTACAATCCCGATATAGCCTCTTATAATAAATAATCTTGTCTTTTAATTTAAATCCAGTCCATTTTAAAGTGGGAAATGAATGTTCTTCATTTATTTACCAAGAACCCTCAGTCTTTTT
>JAEQML010076462.1:0-13352 GCA_016904865.1 Pissodes strobi
CAGGTAGACGGACGATGCTTTGCCAAGTGACAAACCATTATCAGAATTGATCTAAGTAAAGCACAACGTGCAAAATTAACTGAAAAGAACTAAGAAGTTCTGATTATATGAAATTTAAAGCAAAATATTACGTTATCGAAAAAACGTCTTGTCCTTACTCCGTAAGTGGTTCGGGGAAATATTAGTAGCTGATATCAAACTAGCTCGAGTTTACGGGAATAATATAGACTTGTGTGGACCAAATACCACAATATCAAGCGCTATACAATTTTAAATGCATTTACATTCCCTATATTATATTCCAGAGTAAACTCGATATGTGTATAGTGAGGTCGACCCATGTATTGTATAAAATTGCAACAAGACGAACAATAATTATTATTTTTAAATCTAGTTATAAGATATAGGCAAAACCTCAACGATCTCTTAATAAACAACCTGTTCATTAGTGTTGGTGACAGTTTTTTTCGAAAAAAAAAACCACACAAACACAAAGATGTGGTTCAAATTGCACGCAAGTTACTATAATTACATAATAATAAGTATTAAAATTTCCTTACTTTCGCGTTACAATGAAGTAAAGAATTTTAATTTTAATTTTTCAAATTCTTTACATATTAATAAACATTCTTGTTGCAATTTCTCACGTCTAGTGTTTCAAACGCTCTGATCGACCTTACTATTTCTACTTAATTATTAAATAAGAACTTTACCAGGCCTAATTGAAACTATTTAAACTTTTTACAAGAATATTTACTGTAATTATTGTAATTCTAAAGGCTTCTAAGTAAAAAAAAAAACACTTTTATTGTATTGTACTTGTAAAGACGAAACTGTATTACAACTTGTATCAGTTTCCAATGAAAAGGGCAATAGAACAGGAATTATAAAGGCATGTTTATAAGTATTGTTTTGGTGTAGAAGTTACCTAATATAATCAAGAAAAGTGTATAACGTTTTGAAAATGGAAATATTTTAGTTATCTCGGACAAAAAAATGCCTGCATCGTTTTGCGACGCGGAAAAGTGCGTAGATGAGGGATAAACATTATTATCTGCAGCCGTACAGGGTGGCCCGTTTATTATACCAAAAATTTTTAATACAAAAGTTGTTTAGATTTACTTAAATTTTTAAAATATTATGTTTTTATATATACGTATTTTCGTGGACAAGTATCAACTTCCTTATTTTATATAGAATACCCTTCATATTAAGGCATCTTTGAATTCCTCAGAAAATTCTAGATATATTTTATATTAATATCCTATACCTAAGTCTAACCGTTTTTGGCATATTTTGAATATTATATCAAAAATGACGTTTTCAAGTCTAAATGAGGCGCCTAGATGCAAAAGTCACTCTTTGCTTGTAGACTAATTTTGAGATAATCGATAAAATTTGTTTGTAATTAAATTTTAAACACTGTAAAGTTCAAATTTGGTTACACGGTTTCTTTAGAATTCTATTTATTTTCCTTATTATATTTTAACATCATAGTCTGCGGAAAAGGCCAGAAATGGATTTTGAAAATAGGAAAGAGAGAGTATTGCAGCGAAGTGTAACAAAGAGTTAGTTTTACATCTAACTTGTAGGTACATATTAAGAAGATAAAAGCCAACTAAAAGCAAAAAATTAAATTTTATTTCGTAAAAAATATTGTAATTCATTTTACAAAACGCAGGTAATTATTAAATTTCCATTTCAATATATTCTTGATTCTGACATTGCTCAGAAGAACTAAAATTAGAGCCACTGCCTGCCACTGCTTGCGTTAAATTATCACCATTGGTGGAATACAAAAAACTTTTGTATAAGGAGAGTTCTGGATTTTCTGTCCATGATTTTCCAAAATGCCAAGATAGTAAGGTTTTATCGCCTTTTAGTTTTCTTCCAAAGGGAACAATATTCGGAGCTAAAAATTAAATTTCCTTTCCTTTCTTACAAATTCCTTTGGCTTCCCCAATATCAGTTAGATAGTGTGGCTCACCACGAATTGCAATATTTTCATTGCGACTTCTTTTTAAAATAAATCTTTTGGCCTTATTAAACTGGAAATGCCAAGCGCCCGTTTGTTTTAGATGTGATTTTGATTCGCTTCTCCAGTCTCCATTCGTCTGTTTTTCTGATGGTTGAAAAATTATTTATTACCTCATCGTACTCTTTTGGATTAATAATAGCACATTTCTTCCTGATTGATTTTTCAATTAAGCCAAATACTCTGTCTGGTGGCATAAATGAATGTCCTACGATAAAGAATGAAAGTTCTACAATATTCACCGTTTTAGGTGCATCTTTCAAAAGCCACGATGAGAACATTGACATCATTGTGCCATTTTTATTTTGGCCTCCGCATCCATCAGCAAATAGGCGGATGATTGGGACAGAAACATCAGAAACAAGTTCTGCAAAAAATGGTACACTGCAGAGGCTATTGAGTTAGAATCTTTAGGAGCACCTATTTTTGGTTTCTAACCAAAGATAGGAAAACACGTATAAAGAATCTAGCTTTCCTTTTGAATTATCATTAACGATTGTGAAATTGTCATAATTTAACTGTTGGCTGAAGTAGCAGGCCTGATCAGGTAACATGGGCAAAGCCAAATTTTTTTGATAGTCAAAAGCAAACAATTCCATTTCTGGATTTTCTTCCTGTAAAAGAGCTATTAATTTATCTACTCGCTGTTCTGTGATTAACCTTTGTTTTTCATTTTGGTTTGTAACTGCTTTTAAAAGTTCTCGAACTTTTAAACATGTCGAGCAAACATCTGTTTGTGGAGAGCCAAAAGAAATATTATAGTGTATATTGACATAATGTCGAAAATATGATATTTTTACGCAAAGCGAACTATCTACCTGCTCTTTGTAAATTAAATACAACTTTTTAAAATTTAGGGGAAGGTTGCCTATATTGGACCGATTTTTAGATTTCTTATCATAGTTTCTAATGATAACATAAAATAAATCTTTTAACTGTTTCCTAGGACCCTTTGGGATGTTGGCTACTTGCAGGAATTTTTTCAGAATTTTGTTTTGAAATCTTTTATTTTTTATAACCGTTTTAAAAAAACCTCTGCAAGTGGTTCAATAAGGGAAACTGGTTTCCTTAATTGGACTTGCGGGTTCCAAAATTGGACCACGTGATTTAATGTAATAAAAAATTTGTTTAACAAGTAAGGTCATATAAAATTGTCCTAATAATATTTTTTAAAAAATTTATTTCACAAAAAAAAATAAGATTTATTCGAAAACTCTTCGAATTTTTTTTTTACTTTGTCAAAACTTAAAAAAATATTCAGAGCATATTAAAAAATAAAATAAACGACAGAGAATTTAAAAAACATGCATGCAAAAGACAACTTAAAGTTTTAAAAGTAGGCAACACTAAGAAAATAAACACATCATGATTGGGTTAAACACAATTAAATAAACACGATATCAAAAAGCTTAAAAGTGTCAGTCTAATCACCAGTGCAAAAATCACAAATAAACTTTTCCTTTGAAGGCACATTGGCACATGATTCATGTACCCAGTCTCTACACTTCAGACATTGGATCATGTCTTCAACGACACATTCTCTACAAAATTTGCAATACCACTCGCGTTTATTTACTTTTGCCTTCTTAGTAGTACCAGAATCTAGCTGAACTTTACGTTTTACAGTTTTCTTCTTATCTGGAGTTGCCTGTTTACCAGCTAACTCATCTTTATATGGACTTGTAGTAAGTACCTGTGCCTTCTGGGCCCCTCGAGATGTTTTTTTGGCTTGTTTTACAACTGGGCTTCTTAGGACTTCTTCGATTAACGCTGACACATTTTTGGAAGCAGAAGAGGGCCTTTCTTCAGGCTCGGACAGACGCTTAGGCTCCTTTGCTCCTAAACCCTCGGCATTAGGCGTGGACTTGATGGACCTTTTAGGTGCGGAAGTAGTTGCTGTGACTTGTAACTCTTTGTAAATGTCATTAGACGTAGGTTCACGCGAAGTCGATGCTTTAGCCTCTGATGAAGTGCACGTACTTACTTTAGAATCATTGGCTTTGGGCTGTGCCGCAGGCGAACAAGAGGATGCTTTGGACTTTGAAGTAGATGCTTTCTTTTACTTGATGAGACTTAGACCGGAAGTCGACGCAACTGCTTGAGATGTGGCTTCAAATACGTTACGGTTCAAAGAGGCCACGTAGCGAGCTAGGGGCTCATCGTCGCTGTCATCAGAATCTGATTCATCTTCAGAATGGTCACTTCTGTCAATGGGTTCATTTATTGTCAAGACATCCGCAGGAGCAAAATCTCCGTCTGAGAAAACATTTCGATCAACGGGCCAAATTCCAGTTTTTCTGAAATCGTTCATAGCATTTGCCATAATCGCAGCTCTGGGAAAGACTTCCCCAAGAAGCTGTGCGACCTGGTATTGCGAGACAGCTAATCCTGAATGAGACCTTAGCCATTTTTCATTTGCCTCGGTATAATACAATTCTAAGGGTTTAAAAACCGCCACGTCTAATGGCTGAAGTCTGTGGGTCGTATGGCCAGGGAGTTGTAACGGGATAACACCATTTTCGCGAGCAAGTTCAATCGCTTCGAGGTTTTTGGAGTGTATGCTGTGACCGTCCAAAACAAGCAAAACCTTGCTGTTAACTGATGGTTTTACACACTTTATAAAGTTTTTAAGCCAGATCACAAATATGTTTGTGTTAATGTACCCAGTATCCGAGATTTCCACCAGACAATCGGGTGGAGCACCAGTTCTCAAATCAGGATTTGTTCTTTTTCTTTTGAAAATAATCATTGGGGCGACGAACTGCCCAGAAGCACTTGCACAAACAACAAACGTAGTATTGACTCCTCTCGCACCAGTTGCAATTGTCCCGACCTGGCGCTTTCCTTTTGCTGCTAAAATCTTCTTGCACTTTTTTGCCACCGTCGAAAATCCCGACTCATCCATGTTGAAAATTTGGGCAGCTGTCAATTGATTTTCATCTACCGTTCTTTCCAAGATATCGAAAAAATTGTAGACATTTTCGCGATTAAATCCTTTGCATCGGGCTATGGATGTGGACTCCGGTTGTCTGAGTGTGAGGGTAGGATGTCGTCGCATGAATCCGTAGAACCACTTTTTTCCAGCTAAACATTTTTCTTTGTTGAAAGTATGTTTTATTTGGTTCTTCAGAGAGAACATATTTTCCAAATAAAGAATATGATTAGCCAGTGCGTTCTCAAGTTCTTTGGAAAACACGGTTTTTCGTCCAAAGCTTTTGACATCTGTATTGGCAAATTTATTTTTGGATTCAAGATGCCTTTTAAATGTCACTTTTGGAATGTTGAATACTCGGCATGTTTCATTAAGTCCATATTTTTTTCTCTTTAGAAGCATTTATAGCTTTTTTCATATCTTGTACACACCACTGTCCATATGTTTTTCTATCCTTTTTCTCATTGGAAGACATCCTAGAGGCAAAAATGTTTGATAGTTTCCTAAATTAGACCAGCCATAGGTACTTTTTAATTGTGTAGAAATATTTCTTGTTTATTTTTTTGTGTATTTAAATATAAAATAAGTGTTTTGTAAATTTCTATAATCGGGATCCTTTATTGGACCGGACCAATTTCGGAAGCCACATGGTGGTCCACTTTAGGCAACAACCACGTGTTTTTACAAAACTACTCCGTAGAGAAAAAGAAAAAAACAATATGACTAGGTAATAGTGGGAATAAATAAAGAAAAACTTACTTGATAACCAGGTAATAACAGTTTTTCCTTAGGGATTGACAGTGACTCTGTATTTGCTTAGGGACGCAGTGCAATTCTTACATCAAAATGGAGAAATTAACATTTTTCGCTGCACACGCCAAGCGCTGGCCGCCAACTAGTTGAGTTCGGTATCAATCAAGGTCTCTAGGCGGGAGTAAGATGCCATGTTGCCATGTGAATTTTCGGTTTCGTAGTTTCGGAGAAAAGTATGGTGGTCCAATATAGGTGGCGGTTCAATTTAGGCAACCTTCCCCTAATTCACACGATAAATATAAGCGTTCGGAGGTTTTACTCCTGCAGTAATGCGATTCCACACATTGCAGTGATTCTATGAACCTTTTAATTTAATTTTTCTTTGCTTTATTTGTATCTTCAACACGATCTCCACCTCTTCGTTCTTTCGGAACCTCATTCTTTTTAAAAAAAAGTTCTTATTCACACAAAAGTATGACTAACACATACATTAACGTAGCATTAAGACTTTGCATCAAAATTTTAAGTTTAAACCTGCTTTGCTGTAAAAATCTACTAAAACATATTGTGAAACTTACCTTGATTTTTTTAGTTTTTCTCTTTTAGATTCTTGCTTCAGCTTCTTTCTACCTTTACCGGCGACACAGTAATAGCCTTGCCACCTTCACAATATAAATTGTCCATTTTTTGCTTATTTTCTTTATAAAAAGACACACTGGTTTCACAACAATATATTGGAAACTAAACGTCATTCAAATGAATGAAGAATATATTAGGTTTGTTCTAGCAACGATTTCAAACGGTTTCAAACCATCCGGAGTTTGGGCTTAACGATATAAGCGTCGCTTATATCGCTATGCGCAAACTCCGGATGGTTTGGAACCGTTTGAAATCGCTGCTAGAACAAACCTAATAATTATGACCGCTTGCCAAACGTCACGTCGCGTCACGCTTTGATTGGTTGGAAAGCAAAGAGTGACTTATACAATCAAATGACTAGTACAAGGAGAGAGTTTTGCATCCAAACGTAATTTTTAGAACTAATTTATGATATTGAAGAGTGAGTTTTGCTATAAATTGAGATGGGCATTCGATTCCTTGTATAAAATAGTCTCTAAAACTGTAATTATGTCAATTTTCATTTTTGTTGCAAAGAGTGACTTTTGCATCTAAGCGCCTCAAATATAACTATCAATTTTTCCTATTGCATGCCTTTATTATTTAATTGGAGTTGGTGTCCTTGTAGAGGGGGATCTACTTTAGTAGTGTGTGTTGGCATTTTTATAATAAATAAATACAGGGTGATCAAAAACACTAACATTAAAAATTTAAATGAAAAAATCGTTAAAAGTAATTTTTTTCAAATGGAAACCGCCTATTTTTATAATTTTATCTTATTTAGCATTAAAAATAAGGGCGCCTTTATATAAGGTTGTCTATTCGAAAATCTTGTAGTTTTTGAAATATTGGCAATTTAACATTTTTCTATTGTAAAAATGCTATACGGCTTTTAAGTTTTGTTATTAGTTGGCCGTGACGGCGAGGCGTGGCAAAAAAAAAACAATCGAGCACTACAGAAACGACACTATTCCTTGTCGTCTGACATACACCTACTTATTACCCCAGCGAGACGATTGTTATTAACCTTTCGTCGGGCGCAGCTGTTCTAGCAGATACAACAGTATTTCTTTTGCATCGTGTATGGAAACCTATAGTGTTAAAATCCCCACCGCATAGGTAGCCTCCTATAATGTGTAGAAATGTAAAACGCTGGCAAATGGTAATGTTCTTCTCTATGCTAAAATGCGATATTTATAATTTGTAAATTATAGCGTAATCAGCTGCAGTGTATCCAAGAGATCAAAATGTTTGCCACGTGCACATCAAACCTTCTAACACAAACTGCCACGGACGTATTGATAGCTGGTCTAAAAATAGGAGGCTACCGATGCGGTGGGGATTTTAACACATAGGTTACCATACACGATGCAAAAGAAAGACTGTTGTATCTGCTACAATAGCTGCTCCCGACGAAAGGTTAAAAACTTAATCGGAGGATAATAAGTAGGTGTATTGTCAGACGACAAGAAATAGTGTCATTTCTGTAGCGCTCGATTGTTTTTTTTCGCCATGCCTCGCCGCCATGGCCAACTAATAACAAAACTTAAAAGCCGTACAGCATTTTTACAATAGAAAAATGTTAAATTGTCAATATTTCAAAAACTACAAGTTTTTCGAATAGACAACTTTATACAAAGTCGCCCTCATTTTTAATGCTAAATAATTTTAACGATTTTTTCATTTAGATTTTTAATGTTAGTTTTTGATCACCCTGTATTTATTTATTATAAAAATGTCAACACAGACCACTAAAGTAGATCCCTTTCTACAAGGAAACCAAATCCAATTAAATAATAAAGGATTTCAATAGGAGATATTGACCTACAAACGTCATTTTTGACATAAAATTCGAAATATGTCAAAAACGGTTAGGTATAGGATATTATATATAAAATATATCTAGAATTTTCCGAGGAATTCAAAAATGCCGTAATATACAGGGTATTCTATTTAAATTAAAAACTTAACTCGATTAGTTTGAGTATAACAAATCCATTTTCTACTTACTCTTTTGAAGAGAGGGTAAAAAGTAAATATAAAAAAGTACTCATAATTCTTCAATATCAAAATTAAAATAAAATATTTAATATAATTTGATTTTAACAAATGTTCACTCTTCATAATTTTTATTTCAAAAACAAGCCTACTTACATATTTACAAAAATAGCAACATTGTGTACCGTAGATATGTCCTACTTTGCCCGGATAATTCAATTTTTTTATTACTTAGTTACGAAACTAATGTCTGATATATCATCTAAGGTAAAAATATCTATTGTTGGAAAATAATAACCTTTTATACTTTTCCTAAGAAACTTAGTCGTATAAATGTCATCCGTCTCAGATATTTCAATAATAATGCCAATAAAATGTCTCATGGTCTTCTTTGTTTGAAATTGAACTACAACAAAGGAACCTACTTTCAAATTATTTGAGTCTAACTCTAAATTTATATTTTCATTTTTTCTTTTGTAAATCTGTAGTTACGTATGTGTCGCTACTTAAATCGGTGTCAATGTCATTCCCCTCCATATCACTCTTTTCTTCATCAGAAATTATTTGTTCAAGAGTTCCCTGTCCAAAATTTTCTTTTTCAGAAGAGGCTTCGCAAGAGGTAGATTCTTCATTTAATTCCTCAAATTGAACGGACTCTCCAGGTTTAATATTGAGAAGTTTATTTTTTCTTTTTTCTATAGTATCACCACTTTTTTTTGTTGAAGAAAACTTAATGAAGCATTATCAATTTCAGGGCTAACTCTATTCTTGAATCTTTCTGACAGCATTTTTTTTTAACTTTATAAGGATCTATCTATAGGATGTATTCCTGTTGCTCAAAACGCGTTACAGATATTTTTCTGAAAATTTGGTTCTATTGCTGCTATCAATTTTAACAACAACTGAGGGAAAATGGTTTGCTCAGCAGCATTTATATATGGTTGCCTAGTTTTAAGATCGGTAAGTATTTTCTTCCACTTCCTCTTAAGAGGTTGATAAAATACAACATTTAGCGGTTGCGTTAGTCCCGTGGAATTAGGCTGCAGTAGAACAAATCTTATTCTCAATCTTTGGCAAATTCTTAAAATTTCAATGTTTATGTGTGATGACAAATTATTCCCAATTACAACTTTAACGTCAGTGTACTACAACTTCCAAAAACCAATCTTGAAAAATGGTTGCATCGAACCACCCCGATCTTGAACGATTGTAAAAGGTTTGAGGCCATCATCATCATCATCATCAGACAGCTAATCTTGTCCACTGCTGGGCGTACGCCTCCCTTAACATTTTCCATCTGGTGCGGTCTTGTGCTGCTCTAAACCAGTTACTCTCCACTCTCCTGAGATCATCTGTCCAACGAGTTGGAGGTCTTCCTCGACTTCTTAACGCCTCGTGTCGGGGGCGCCACTCAATCACTCTTTTTGTCCATCTCTCATTTGTAGTTTTGAAGATTTGCTATGTTACCTTTTTTATGTATTATAGTTATTACAGCATTATTCCATATGGTAGGTATTGCTGCAGTTGTCAAACACAAATTAAACAGACTTGTAATAGCATTTAGTAGTTTACCTCCACCATTTTTAACAACCTCGATAACAACCCCGTCCTCGCCCGGTGCCCTGTTATTCCTCATCCCCTAGAGACATTTCAACCCATTCCTTTGTAATGTCAGGCATATCTTCCGATCCCTGATTTAAGACTGCCGGTCCATCATTCTCCTGAATAGTACCCTCCTCGTCATGATACAGGCTTGCATCGAATTCTTGCACTACTTTCAAAAGTCGTTCTTTATTTGTCACAGTTTCTCCATTTATGTTTTCCAGCTTACTAATATCACTCTTACCTGGTTTTAGTTGGCGTCGCAATACCTTCATACTCCTATTTTCCTCTGTGATCTTTGATGTCCAGTCGGTATTATATTTTCTGATGTCCCTTCGTATTGAGTGTGAAATATCTTTATTCAGCTGTCTTAATTCCCTTTGTCTATCGTTGAATTTGTTTTTCATTTCTCTTCTTCGCTTCATCAGTTCTTTTGTTCTGGTACTGAGTTTCTGGTTGTTTTCTCTCTGAGTTTTACTATGTATCCTGGTAGCCTCTTCAATTGATCTTAAAATGGTTGTATTTCGTTTTTTGTTCTTCCATCTGGACTGGCCCATGTCGATTTCCGATGTGAGGCTTTTTTGAAAAAAGTGTTCATAGCAAAAAGATTTTGCTGCAGCAAAAAACCCAGCATCATCCTGACTCTATTGTTTCTCTCACCCACACCATGGGACCCAGTGGATATCTCAGACTTGTCGGATTTTATACCCAACTTAGCATTCAAGTCTCCAACAAGAATCGTAAAATATGTTTTGGTTCGGTCCATTGCAAGCTGAATGTCATCGTAGAAGCTCTCTATCTCTACGCTTGAATAATCTTGATGGAATATTTATGGTTTAGTTGTAGTATCAAATAGCAGACACGTGTACTTATATTATCAATCTGTGTGACAGCCCTTGAGTGTTTCTGATGTATGAGAAAGCCAACACCTCCGACGGTAGATTCTCCTTCGTCCTTGTAGTAGAATATATGTCCAGATTTCAAGGTGCGAACTTCGCTGATGCCCATCCCATTGGATGTGATTAAGCTCCTCCGTTGACAGAGTCCTTGCGTTGTATGTGTTTATATGTTATGTTCGTCTTTTTTGGTAGCCTGGTCCACTCCGGTGATTCTTACCTTGCTAAAAGGTTTGAGGTGGTTCACCAATAACCCATCTGTCATACAGCCTTTCGGACTTATATACCACGTACAATGGCAGCCGCTCTCCACTTCCAGTTGCTGCAAACATTAGGGAAATTGCGCTTTTTGTTGTGTTGATACATCGCTTAGGGTATGTTGTACCACGTCGAAACACCCATTTTTTATTTCCAGGATCGTCTGTCAGATTTGTTTCGTCGTAATTGAGAATATTTTGGGGTTACGACGTCCCGAAGAGAAATTTTTAAATTGTTAAAATATTCTTCCATCACTTCTTCGGTGTTGGCAGCCCTTGTTCTCTTAAAATTTTGACAGGCTCTGTTGGTTAAAATGCCTCTATAACGTTTCAGGAAAGCATAAACCCACTCACAACTTCGAAAGTTGTCATTGAGAATAAAAAGAACTCTAATCCCTTTGGAATCTATATACTGCTTCACCAGCATCCTAATCTCCAGTGCTGTCAGCAGGGACCCATACTCGGCAATAAATAATTTTTTCCCTCCTTTTTATTTAAAATAGTACGGCGGGGCACATGGAACTGTTCTTCTGCGTCTTGAGAGCTCATTCTATTTTTTACACCATTTACGGCACGTTCTAAATCCAGTCAAGCAATTACGGATTAATAAAAGAAAATTCAATTAGCATTAATTCTAATCCGAAGTGATTTACTTTGTATCATACACTTCATGAAGCTTAATTCATTCGTGGCTTATGGTAAAACAAATTCTACAATTTCTACTAAATAAAATATAGAGTGACGCTAGCACTGAATGGTTTAATGGAATAATCATTAATTTCTCGAGTACATACAACAAGAAAATGTTATCTAATATACAGGCACCCTAAGCATTATGATCTTAAAATTAAACTTACTGTCTAGGACTTAACGTTACACCGGAACTTGCTTTTGTAGCCTGAATCGCTTCTGTAGACCACCTTCTTCTTCGACGAATATCAAACGGCGTTTCTTTACCTTATTTTTCGAGCCGACCACATGAATATGCTTAATTACTTAGTTACTTCCACGAGTGTCTAAAACTGTGACACTATTTTCGGTTTGGTCAATACTGTGACCATAATAACATACTTGAAAAATTAAATTTATATTAAAATTTTCCCGAGTCCCATTCGGACATTACGACGTGCTACAAGTGAAGATTCAGTTAAGACTACTTTTTGCCCCGATAATTTTTCGCTTTTATAGCAACTTTTCGACTTGTTTGTTCCCAGAAAAATCCGGAATCTGCACACCTGCGGCAATAAAAACACGTGCAGTGTGGTATGACGCAAAACGCTCCAATTTTCACTGAAAACAGCTATTCGAGTTTTAACTGGTTTTGTAAATTCCAATCCCGTCGAGTACTCAAAATGTTCTATTCCAAACTTAATTTCGTCACAGAAATTAGCTCACACATGGTTTTTAAATTCCAATCGGTAATTAAATCTTGAGGTCACGATATTTCGCTTTTTGTTTCAATTGGCTTTGTTCTGGAAATTTTCTTTATTAGAAATGCCCCCTGGCCAATGGTTTTCTTTTTAAAACAAAGTTTGGGGGAACCTGGTTTTTGAAGCGTGCATCTGGTGTTTGATATTACTTGAAGTTAGTTTTCTCTAGTTGCGTGATGCAGTAGAATAAAAATCTAAAGTATAGGTTTTAAAATCGGATCCCGAATCGTGTGAAGTTAAACACCATGCTGTTTATTGAAATATATTCCAATGGTAAGTGATTTTATTTAATCAAGCTGTGTTAGGTGCTTTTGTCGTACACTTTTATTAGGCAAAATGATTAACCCTTTTACGCGATTCTGGCATTACTTCTTGAAAGTTAGACTTCAATTATTTGTTTTTAAATCTTGTTTAATAAAATAAAACTATTATTTTAATTGAACGTTCTCTCCCTTGTTAATTTAATTCGAGACTTAATTTCATTTTGGAACAATTACAAATAATTTTTAAAGCAATTGTCGAATCAAATTTAACTAGATCAGGTGCTGGCCCTTGGTTAGCATCACAGCAGAAAACCCTTTATATAATCAAACCAGAAAGGGAGACAGTAAGATTTGCAAAAAATTTAGCTTCATCATTATTTGTATAATAATTTAAATGCTAATAAATGCACTTGAATAGAGCAAACAATATTGTCTAAAATATTTCCATTTCCATTTATACAGACAACAGCATAGTGGATGCCGTCACTATACACTTAAGATTTATTCTTGTACTGGAAGCAATTCCAAGTTAAAATAAATATCGATAAATACTTATTCTATTGCCCCA
>JAEQML010076468.1:0-13349 GCA_016904865.1 Pissodes strobi
CCCTTGCCCTGAAGGGGCCAAAGTGCCCTGAGGGGGCCAAAAGTGATAGCGTTCTAAAAATGACAAACTAAATTTGTTAAATGAATCCAAGTTAAGCAATGGTTCTTTGAACCAGCTAATTTCTGCCCTGAAGGGGCCAAATTTTAAGTTCTCCTTCTTATGAAAGTTCTTCTTCTCGACAAGTGTTCGAAAGCTTAATTTGATTCTTCAGAATCAGATTCCGAGATCGCCCAGAAGGGGCAGAATTGTTTAAAATTCTCCTTCTTTTCCTTAAGGTCATCTTTATTAGTATAAAAATATAAAATTCTTAGCGAACCACACCAGGTAGCAAGGGCCACCTACCCAAAGTGGATAGATGGATAAGGACAATACCCTTCTTGGATCGAGCCGTAGCCCGGGAGGTACCGAAAACCCTCCAATTTGTTCCATAAAAGAGGTTCCCTACAGGGATACATTTGCTTACTCTATGAGCCTTGCGCACGGGTCCTAACGTGTTCCGTCTAGATACAAAAATGTACAAAATTTACATATATGTGTACATGGTACACTTAACATGATAGCGTAAATAAAACTTTAAATTCTTGATAAAGCAGCTAGACGGGAGCACCCAACAGTCTGTCCTGCACGAATCCGCCCAGTAGATCCAAGTGGTCTTCTTGAGTTAGTCTTCTTACTAGTTCCTCGGGTCCAGGTAGATTGGCATCCCCCAGGATCGCCCTTACTTGTTCCCTCTGGTCCACGTAGTCGACGCAACTATAGAGCCTATGTTCAGGATTGTCTTCTTCGTCTTGACATTCGAGGCATTCAGCAGCACCAAGTTTGCCGATCTTGCAGTAGTAACCTGCAAATTGACCATGACCTGTTAGTAACTGCGTAATACTGCAGTTAAATTTTAAGTCCATAATTCCCCTTCCCGAATGCTAGGAAATATTCTATGAGTCCATCTGCCAGTGGAAGCCTCATCCCATTCTGTCTGCCAGTTCCTTAAAGTTCTCTGTCTAACGGCATCTTTAAATAATTTCTTACCAAGTCTGGGTTCGACTTGAATCTGAACACCATCTCTGCTAATCACTAAGCCCCTCTTGTACTTAATGTGATCTATTCTTTCGAACATCATCTGTTCCAACGGCGGTATATTAGCTAGCACGGCCGCAGCCTGTGCGGACACTGTCCTGTACGCTCCAATGATGGTTCTGGCGACCAAACCTCTGATTGAATTTAATTCATTTCTTATCCTTATGTGTCTAAGCTTATTCTCGAAGATCTCTGCATTATAGTAAAAGAGCGGCATAATTGCTCCATCAAAAATGGTCCTCAGAGCCTCGGGGGGCGGCTGAAAGACTCTGGCCAATGCCCTTCTGAGCCACTGGAAAATAGTCCTAGATTTCGCACAAATATATTTAATGTGGGCTTGAAAAGTGAGCTTCTCGTCAAGGATAACTCCTAAATACTTAAACTGGTCTGCCCTGGATATTCTGGCTAATCCGATCCTAACGGAAGGATTCCTCGTAAGCTTCTTGCCAAACACCATATATTTTGACTTCCCGTGAGATATGCTCAGCTTGTTAGTGATCGCCCATTCCTTAACTTTCTGCAATACAGTGTTCATCTGGATTTCCAACGCTGGTCTGCTGTTGGCACATGTGACGATTGCGAGATCGTCCGCAAACGCCGTCATCTTCGATGTCATCGAAACTGTCCAGTAATTGATCAACCACCAAATTCCACAAATCAGGGCCCAATTTGGAACCCTGTGGACATCCTCTTTCTAAATCCCTCCTGAGCATGGCTGGGCCGGCCCTGTATGTTATTTGCCTATCGCTGAGATAACTCACCGTTAAATCAAACAAGTACTTAGGTAAATCTCTCTCTTTTAGTGTCTTCAAAACCGAAGGCCACCAAACGTTGTTAAATGCTCCTTCTATATCCAAAAAGATACATGCCTTGTATTTGTATTCATTATCTATATTTCCCAGCAACTCCGCAACAGCATTCTCGGTACCTCTTCTGCTGACGAAACCGAGCCCTATGGTGAAATTCATTTTCATCCTTGAATATAAAATATTGCTTCCTCATGAAATGTTCCAAAGTTTTGCCTAGGATCGGCAGAAGCGTGATAGGTCTTAGTTTGCCCGAACCTCCAGGCTTAGGAATAGTGATCAATGAGCCCAACTTCCAAGCTCTTGGAAAATAAGCCAGCATCAAGCAATCGTTAAAAATTCTAGTAACGTAATCGGAAATGACCACAGCAACCGTCCTGAGAACGACGCCCAGCACTCCATCCGGTCCTGGCGCCTTCCTTATGTTGATCCTTAGCAAATAATGCTCGACTTCCTCAGTGGTAAGCCTTCTGATCTCCGTGACTGGTCTTTCATAGTCCCTGGCCACCATTCTCAACAAAGCGTGCTCCACGTCATCCTCAGCTAAATTGTCGTCTTTGATGAACTCGTTGACTATAAGTTCTGCGGTATCATCGAAGCCCGTTGCAAATTGGGCATTTCTCTCCTTGGTCTGTATCACATCCAACACCTTTTTACTCTTGCCAGCGGCCAGCCTGTAAGATAGGCCCCATGGATCGTCACTCAAATTGATGGTAACGAAATCGTCCCATGACTTATTCTTTGCTTTAATTATTTCGGCCTTGAGATGCCCGGCCCTCTCCAAGTACGTATCTCTAAGTCGATCTCTTTCTGGTCCGACGGGTTCCCTTTGATACGTTCTTCTGGCTCTTTGAGTCCTCCTTTTCTCTCTATCTATGGTATTGCTCCACCAAACAGGCTTGTTTGCGTAGACTCTTCTTTTAGGAACCGTCATTTCCGTAATGAGTTTCAGTTCTTCAGTTAAACCATTGACTCGTTCGTCAACATGTTCGATCGTAGGCCTCCACAGCAACTGTTCCAGTCTGACCATAGCCAAAATGGCCATGTCTATTGCCCTCTCAGAATTGATTTCCGTTCTGACTTGTCTGCACCTATGACTTTGTTCTTCCTGTCTAATTTTATAGCAAAAAGCGATCATCCTGTGATCGCTTAAGGTATCTTCTAAAACTTGCCAATCTGTCACGTGCTGCATAGTACCACGATCTCCCACTGTAACATCGATGTTACTCGAGCCTCTAGCTCCACAAAATGTATGAAATTCGCTAGGTCTATTATGTACGTACCAATCCAGTTCATTAAGCATCCCGATCAGATCCATTCCTCTTTGATCGATGTCTCTATCGAACCACTCGGTATGATGAGCGTTCGTATCTATTCCTAAGATTATGGACTTATTATCTTCGTTAGCAAACGTTCTTAAACTATCCAGCTGTCCATTGTCAGAAATATCCATGCTTGGAGGCCAGTAAAGGCTCCCGACTCTAATGCTATCTTGCCCAAACACAACCAAGGCCAGAGCCGCATACTCGCCACAGTGCTGAGTGTATTGTAAAATTTGAAACGCCTTATTCAAAACCAGGATGCAGGCCTTAAAAGAAACCTTCTGATCGGCAATAACTCTAACCCCAGAAGAGCTCGGGATCGCATACTCGTTCCCTTTCCTGATGACGTAAGGGTCCTGGACAAGCAGCAGGTCGTAATCATTACTGATTGCGTAGTTAATGCAACAAGCTGTTGCCGCCTGACTATGATGTAAATTCTGCTGCAAGCATTTAATCAGGTATTGTTTATCCATTAACGCCGAAGTCGATGTTAGCCACGAAGGCCTCCATCCTTCGTTTGTATGCTGCACACTTTGGATCTCTAGGTTTGTATTTATTATCCGTGATACCTGCTCTGACGCACAAAACGCATTTATGTAACTCGACCTTGTCTTTATTCGGACAGCTCCTAGTATCGTGAGCTAAGGCGCATAAACCACATGCGGCCTGCATTTGACATTTGGTCGCCACATGACCATACCCCTGACAATTAAAGCACCTGGTGACATGAATTCTATCTTCCACGTTGCAGGAATGCCATTCTAAAAATAGTGTCCCTTTGGCTAAAATTCTTCTCCTGGACTCTGGCTCAACTTCCACTACCCAGTGCGAATAATGCCTGTCTCTAGGTCCGAATTTATAAACCGGAACCACCATAACGTCCTCGTCATCCCTGAAGTTTTGTTCATTGATGACTCCTGCCAAATCCTCTTTTGCAATATTAGCAGGCACATTAAAAATGGTAAGCCTAGGTCTAAGCTTACCAATTGCGGCAATATTCATATCCAATTTCTCCCTTAAAGCCGGCTCCGTAAGTTTGTTAACCTCGATGTTCTTGGATTCGATAATAACCTTGTTATTCTTCGTGGCGAAGATTCTTGAGGGCTTAAAACCGATCTGACTCGGATTGATATTTTTCATGGCTAATTTCTTGAGCTCCTCGCCACTCACTTCTTTATCACCTACTTTCTTGGTGATCTCCACCCTAAAGGTCTTTTCTGCCAATACTGGTTTCTTTATGCCACTTATCTTGACGGAGTTAGCAGCAACAGCCGCATAAGAACCGCTTCTTAAAGAAGTCGCCTGAACTATGGTATCTAGTTTCTTGTTTTGCTCAAGAATGGGGTAACCACGAGGTCTCTAATGTCGCTGTGCAAATCTCTGATATCTACCACTTTCTTGACCTGATGTCTGATGTCCCTATTATACCTACGGATGTCCTTAGCAATGTGCCCTACCTTGATCTTATTGCCATGTGCGGTAAAAAGATATTCTAATTTATCGACTAATTCATCAATTGCTCTGGATCTTTCCAAGAATATATCCAAATCAAGTTCTTCACTTTCCGTTCGTGGCGTAGTAGACTTTCTAGGTTTCTTTGAGCCTTCCTTCTCAATATCAGAGCCTGAGTCTGCAAGCGGTTTCGACTTTCTCTTTGAAGTCGTCGCCTCGGTCTCCATCTCGGAATCTGATGACATTTTGCTAAACGCTCCCGTCTATCCGGAGCTTGACAGCTTTCCCACCTGCCGTCCCTAGAGGGGGCGTTCCCAGCCACCCCCTATAAGCACCTCTTAGCCGTAGACCAGAGCTTATGGCTTGCCCGCTATCAAAACAAGACTAATTGCTGGCCTGTCGTTGCCCGCTAGAAGCCCGCGAGGAGGGGGGTGCACGCCTTAACCAATAGATTATCTCTTCCTGAGAATTAGAAGAACAAACGACTTACCTGTAGGAAGTTCGTTCTGGATTATATTAGATACCCTTGTCCAATTAGATAACACACGTAGTCACACCATTTCAGCTTTCGTCGAGCAAAGTTTAAAGATTTAAAGAAAAAATAAGCAATCTTCGCGCCATCCTCAGCAATCTCCGTGTCGTCCCATCTCAATCAATGCCTATTCATTACACTGTTGCAGCGACCAGCATGAAAAAATTGCAATAAAGGGTGGGTCCAGGGAGGGACTCTAATTGGACAAGGGTATCTAATATAATCCAGAACGAACTTCCTACAGGTAAGTCGTTTGTTCTTCTAATTATATTACGATACCCTTGTCCAATTAGATAACACACGTAGTTATTTAAAGTTAACAGCATTTTTTTCAACTTTGTAAACAGTATATGAAATCGGTATATAATGTCTTTGAATAAAAAACACTATAATTGATTTTGTAGTTTTATATAGGACTACCAAGTAATATAATAATTATATAAACTTATAAACTGACAAGGAATTAAAACAATTGATACATTTGAGAGATTAATTATTCTAATACATTTTTATCCGACTGCAGTGGTCTATTGTAAATTTGGGCAAAGGCCATATACTTTTTGACCAGCCCTGAAAACTGCAGAAGTTGAAGAATGTCTTTTGCTATGAGTTTTAAATTTGTTTATGTCTATGCCTCTACATTTCACATCTTTAACTCAGTGATTTATCGCCTGAGTGGACGCCCTATGAAAAGCTTTACGGTGCGTCAGAAATAAATATCTCTCATTATTTCTTATAGACTGAGTCCTATCTAAATATTTATTTAATGTTGGAACAACGTAAAATCTGTGATTATCAAAAACTTTAAGTTTTAAAATTGGCTGTTCACGTTTATGACTGGAAATTTTTAACATATCTGTACAGTACACATCCACACAATCTGATTTTTTATTTATATTGTCAATACTTAATTTTAAAAGAGTGTTAATACGATGACCAGAACTTAAACTAGTAAGTTGCTAACTTCTTTGTTAGTTGTTCCAAGGATAAATTTTCTAAAGGATACAATTTTTAAGATACTGTAATATAATAGATGGATCCCAATCTGAGTATTTTGGGAAACTAGGCCGGTCACGAAAGACGCCTTTCAAAAAACGTTTTATAAAAAAAAAATCATGGCTAGTAATATTAGTCCGTATTAAGTGAAGCGTATGACAACTTTGTAACAAAGAATTCGTATAAAAAAGAAATTATGTTACCAACACTTACGGTGTAAATCTAGCTTATACGACTTGTGCAAGCATTTTTAATGTAATAGCATGAATAAAGACTTTGTCTTTGACTATATTAATTACAAAATAGCCACCATTTTTTATACGTAGTCGAATATTGAAATAAAATTGATTTGCTAATATAATTTACCATTATTGGAATAGATTCTATATGTTCTTTCTTAAAAAAGCTCCCCGAATAATGGGTGAGATTTCCCGAAAGAAAAAATAAGCAATTTCTTGGAAGGCTCAAAAAATGTTTAGCTTTTAACAACATAACCATAAAAATAAAGAAAATCATGAGTGATTAGGCCAGTATGGCCGACTAAGATGCCACTGGATGATCCTCAATTATATTTTTTTAAACCCTTCCTATTAAAGGACATTGGGGTTAGACTTTTCCCATTTTAATGTAAAAAAAATCTGATGTTAGTGCTCCCGGGTCTTTAAACCAGGAACCGTAAATCCTACAATTTGCATTTATTCGGGATGCAAAAAAATCTATATGGGGTTCACCAAAACATGAAACAATGTCTGCATATGCTCTACTATGGAGAGTATATTCAGATTCTATATGTGAAATCCAGGATTTCTCGTCTGCTATTGTATTCTCTTTCGATGGTATATACGAAACATGCAACAAAATTTTTCGTTCTTCGCACCAAGACCATATCTGTCTACTTAGATTGTGTACATAACACCACCCATCTTGTTTTAATATACGCAATAGCTGTTTTATTGGCTACCCGCAATAAAAGAGTACAGTTACTTTCCCTAGAAGCAAAACATTGCAAGGCATGATAAATGGCTAAAAGTTCTAAATAATTAATATGATATATTCAGATTTACTCCAGAATCCACGGGTAATCTCATTCCGGCAGATCGCCCCCACCCTGTCTTTGAAGCATCAGAAAATAATTCGAATTTATAGTTCTGACAATAAGTGAAGTAAAAGAATGCTCAATGTTAAGGAACCACCAATGCAATTCGGTGTGTACAGGTTTGGTAACAGATATGGTATCAGAATGATCCCCTAAAGATCGTTGCAGTGACAGGTACTTTTGGCGTTCCAAAATTTTGGTATGAAACCAACCGTATTTTCTGTTTGTGGTCAGCATGTGAAAAACACCACAAAACAACTTTCCAGCAGCTACAACATGAGGCAAAAAATATCGGTTTTAACATTAGATATTACCGATCCGGGAGTCAGTATCGTACTCGGTATCGTATCAGTGACTTCCCCCAAGGGTGTAAGTCCATCAGTGCCGAGATGAGTTTGCATGCTAGCCAGGTATTTATCTGATTTTTCACTGTAATCTGGGATCGAAGATTCCAGTTCGGGATTTAAAGATGGAGCCCGTAAGCTATGCCCAAGACCAGCTATTTCTCCCACCGATCCGCCAATGCGTGTAGCAGTGGTTTCCCAAAAATTACGTCCTTTCCGGACGGTATATCGCCTAACAGCTGAGCGATTTCCGGGCCAACTTCTGGTGCACCTCCAGAAAGAATGGGAGATTGAGCAGTCGGAACTGCCTGATCAGTCCATCAGATAGACCATCTCTCAGTATTAACGATGAAACCTAAAGATTGTAAAATACCGGGCATAACATTAACATTAAATTGTACCTCATCTATTGAACGGCCCAGACAAAGAATATGATTTAAAATTTAAATAAAGAAGGCATAAAATATCCTGTTGCCTAAAAAATCGAAATATAGGTTTTAGCAGTTTTGTAAACATATACGGAGCAGTTGATAGCCCCATTGGTAAACAGTTAAATTCATTAAGTTTGTCTTGAAATTTGAAACGAAGATAAATTTTATGACCGTGATTTATTGACACCATATAGCAGGCGTCCTTTAAGTCGAGAGTTGCCATATAAGCATTTTTTGAAATTAAGTAATTGACAGTTTTATAAGTATCCTCCAACTTGAAATGTGGAGCAACTATAAATTTATCTCTAATTACGCCTTTCTGACACAAAGTAAATATGGCAGAAGAATAATTCTGTAGATCACATTTTGACAAATTAGTACTATAAATTTCAGTTTGTATTGGATTTTTAAAAAACGGAATTTTATATCCCTGTATCAAAGATAACAGAAGTTTATCTTGTGTAAACTTACACCAAATATGCCAGAACTCTTTTAGTCTATTACGAAAGTGCGGGTATTCACCACTACTTCCTGTAACTGCGGTTGGGGTACGCTGCCCCCCCGCCTCTCCGCCCTTTCCGATGTCGGCGGCCTGTCCCGCTTTCGGTGTTGCCTCCCATTCATTTTGGACCTTTGAAACCCTCGCTTGAAGTATAAAGAACCATCAGCTTTGGAAGTACTTGCAATTGAAGTACTTTGATGGGAGTTTAAACCCCAAGGAAAATTGGATTTCTTCGCTGCGAGCGATGAAAATTTCTTGATATCTCGTCCCGTGCGCCACTGCGCTTTTACTTCTTTATATCTATCGGCAAAGGTTTTCCACATAGGATAAATCGGTACAAAAAAGACTCACCTGAATAAATTGAGTTATTTAGTCCAAAAAATTCTTTATCTGCCCTAAAAAGAAGGCAACTTCCTTAGGTTTAACGGTTTTACCCAAAAAATATTTTTTAGCTTTAATGGTTTTAGCTAAATACTATTCATATACGGGTTTAACGATTATACCCTGATCGGCAAAGTTTTTCCACATAAAATCAGTACAAAAAAGACTCACCTGAACCAATTGAGTTATTTAGTCCAAAAAATCCATCCTCTGCCCTAAAAAGAGGGCAACTTCCTTGGGTTTAACGGTTTTACCCAAAAAATATTTTTTAGCTTTAACGGTTTTAGCTAAATACTATTCATATACGGGTTTAACGATTATACCCTGAATAGGTAAGTAAGCCTTAGCTAGCTTTAACGGTTTTAGCTAGATACTATTCATAAAAAGGGTTTAACGGTTATACCCAGAATAGGTAAGTAAGGCTTACTTAAAGGTGTAGCAGGGCGACGCTGATACTCCTTCCTGTTAAGACATTCTAGTTCCTTTGTACAGCCTTTTCTTCTTATACTTGCCAAATTTTCATTTTCACTATCACTAGAGTTCAATAAACGTCTTTTCGGCATTTCTTAATCACACACAAAAAGCTCGATAAAAAACAAACGTTACCCGACGAAGCAAAACAGTGTAATGAATAGGCATTGATTGAGATGGGACGACACGGAGATTGCTGAGGATGGCGCGAAGATTGTTTATTTTTTCTTTAAATCTTTAAACTTTGCTCGACGAAAGCTGAAATGGTGTGACTACGTGTGTTATCTAATTGGACAAGGGTATCGTAATATAATCAATCCTTAACGCCTTCTAGCAATAATCGCACCTCGGATATACCTCATCGGTTACGATAATGCCACTGCGCAAAGCTAAATGTTCGGTTAAGAAAAACATAACTTCCTAGACATCAGCTAATAGATTTTCGAAATCTACGTAAAATTTTGAATCTCACGTATGTGCAATGCGTTTCGCATGAAAATGACCGGAAACGTCTGATTTAGCGTTTTCTCAGCCTAAATATGCGAAATAACGCATTTCCACGTTTTATAAGCAAGGCGTCGAAAGTTTCGAACCCATTCGAAAGAATTGAAGCTTTTGGCGCATAACTACGTATACCTTTATAAATTTACGTGAAATGTCGCGGTCTTTTAAAAAGGGATCGGTCATTTCGTGAAAAATTGGTAATTACTCAATTGGATTAAAAAATCGTTTTTAAATACAGTTTTTCCGAATTTGCAAGAGAACGGTTGATCTGACATGAAAAGTGCATCAGACAAGAAAGGTAGATCTGGTAATTTTACACATTTTTGGTTAATACTTATTTGCTTTATGTCTAACCGTTTGTTAGAAAAACGACTATGAATCCAATTTTGGGAATAAAGATGTATTTTTCTGAAATTTTCGGTTAATCGCTGTTCTGAAATGAAAAGTCTGCACAAGTAAAACGTAGGTCATCTAAAAAGTAAACTTTTTTCTTTAATACGTTTCGATGTGGCACTAATAGTTTCGGAAATATTACACTTTATTAATTTTGTTATCGTACAATATGTTCGAAGGTTATGAAAAACCTGTAACTTCCTTGACATCAGCTAATAGATTTTCGAAATCTACGTAAAATTTCAAATCTCTCACGTGGGTGCCATGCGTTTCGCATTAAAATAACCGGAAACGTCTGATTTAGCGTTTTCTCAGCCTAAATATGCGAAACACCGCATTTCCACGTTTTATAAGCAAAACGTCGAAAGTTTCGAAACCATTCGAAAGAATTGAAGCTTTTTGAGCTTAACTAAGTATACCTTTATAAATTTACGTGAAATGTCGCGGTCTTTTAAAAAGGGATCGGTCATTTCGTGAAAAAGGTAATTACTCAATTGGATTAAAAAAAGAATTTTTAAATAGTTTTTCCGAATACATTTTTCGAATATACTTATTTGCTTTACGTCTAACCGTTTGTGAGAAAAACGACTATGAATCCAATTTTGGGAATAAAGATGTATTTTTCTGAAATTTTCGAATAATCGCTGATCTGAAATGAAAAGTTTGCACAGGCAAAACGTAGGTCATCTAAAAAGTAAACTTTTTTCTCTAATACGTTTCGACGTGGCACTAATAGTTTCGGAAATATTACACTTTATTAATTTTGCTGAAGGTCCTGTATCGTACAATATGTTCGAAGGTTATGAAAAACCTGTAACTTCCTTGACATCAGCTAATAGATTTTCGAAATCTGCGTAAAATTTCGAGTCTCTCATGTAGGTGCCATGCGTTTCGCATGAAAATGACTGGAAACGTCTGATTTAGCGTTTTCTCAGCCTAAATATGCGAAATAACGCATTTCCACGTTTTATAAGCAAAACGTCGAAAGTTTCGAACCCATTCGAAAGAATTGAAGCTTTTGAGCATAACTAAGTATACCCTTATAAATTTACGTGAAATGTCGCGATCTTTTAAAAAGAGATCGGTCATTTCGTGAAAAAATGGTAATTACTCAATGGATTAAAAAAATCATTTTTAAATACAGTTTTTCCGAATAAATTTTTCGTATATACTTATGTGCTTTATGTCTAACCGTTTGTGAGAAAAACGACTATGAATTCAATTATGGGAATAAAAATGTTTTTTTCGAAATTTTCGGGTAATCGCTGATCTGAAATAAAAAGTTTGCGCCAGCAAAACGTAGGTCATCTAAAAAGTTAACTTTTTTCTTTAATACCTTTCGATGTGGCACTAATAGTTTCGGAAATATTACACTTTATATTCAAAATTTTACGTAGATTTCGAAAATCTATTAGCTGATGTCAAGGAAGTTATAAGTTTTTCTTAACCGAACATTGTACATACAGAAACGACCAAAATTAATAAAGTGTAATATTTCCGAAACTATTAGTGCCACAGCGAAACGTATTAAAGGAAAAAGTTTACTTTTTAGATGACCTACGTTTTACTTGTGCAGACTTCATTTCAGAACAGCGATTAACCGAAAATTTCAGAAAAATACATCTTTATTCCCAAAATTGGATTCATAGTCGTTTTTCTCACAAACGGTTAGACATAAAGCAAATAAGTATATATCAAAAATGTGTAAAATTACCAGATCTACCATTCTTGTCTGATACACTTTTCATGTCAGATCAACCGTTCTCTTGCAAATTCGGAAAAACTGTATTTAAAAACGATTTTTTTTAATCCATTTGAGTAATTACCATTTTATCACGACATTTCACGTAAATTTATAAAGGTATACGTAGTTATGCTCAAAAAGCTTCAATTCTTTCGAATGGGTTCGAAACTTTCGACGTTTTGCTTATAAAACGTGGAAATGCGGTATTTCGCGTATTTAGGCTGAGAAAACGCTAAATCAGACGTTTCCGGTTATTTTCATGCGAAACGCATGGCACCTACGTGAGAGATTCGAAATTTTACGTAGATTTTCAAATCTATTAGCTGATGTCAAGGAAGTTACAGGTTTTTCATAACCTTCGAACATATTGTACGATACAGGACCTTGAACAAAATTAATAAAGTGTGATATTTTCGAAACTATTAGTGCCACATCGAAACGTATTGAGGAAAAAAGTTTACTTTTTAGATGACCTACGTTTTACTTGTGCAGACTTTTCATTTCAGAACAGCGATTAATCGAAAATTTCAGAAAAATATATCTTTATTCCCAAAATTGGATTCATAGTCGTTTTTCTCACAAACGGTTAGACATAAAGCAAATAAGTATATACGAAAAATGTGTAAAATTACCAGATCTACAATTTTTATCTGATACACTTTTTATGTCAGATCAACCGTTACCTTGTAAATTCGGAAAAACTGTATTTAAAAATGATTTTTGAATCCAATTGAGTAATTACCATTTTTTCACGAAATGACCGATGCCTTCTTTAAAGACCGCGACATTTTACGTGAATCTATAAAGAAATACTTAGTTATGCTCAAAAAGCTTCAATTCTTTCGAACGGGTTCGAAACTTTTGACGCCTTGCTTATAAAACGGGGAAGTGCGTTATTTCGCATATTTCGGCTGAGAAAACGTTAAATCAGCCGTTTCCGGTCATTTTCACGCGAAACGCATGGCACCTACATGAGAAACTTGAAATTTTACGTAGATTTCGAAAATCTATCAAATGATGTCAAGGAAGTTACAGGTTTTTCTTAACCTTCGAAGATATTGTACGATACAGGACCTTGAACAAAATTAATAAAGGGCAATATTTCCGAAACTATTAGCGCCACATCGAAATGTATTAAAGAAAAAAGTTTACTTTTTAGATGACCTACGTTTTGCTTGTGCAAACTTTTCATTTCAGATCAGCCATTACCCGAAAATTTCAGAAAAATACATTTTTATTCCCAAAATTGAATTCAGTCGTTTTTCTCACAAACGGTTAGACATAAAGCAAATAAGTATATA
>JAEQML010076469.1:0-13349 GCA_016904865.1 Pissodes strobi
TTAACCGAGCGTAACCAAAATCATTAGGCTTCGAGGGTTTGTGGACCTCTACCTCTATGACAAATTTCAAGCCGCCATCTTCAAAATTGTGACCTGTAAATGCCAAAAAACGGTAACTTGTCCTGTTTTCACACCCTGTATAACAATTAAAGCAAAAGAGCAAAGGAACAAAAATACGTGTCTTACCGAATACTTTCATTTGACATAAAAAAAAAGAATTTTATCCTTGTTTACACGGACAGAAATGTTAAAAAACGGTATCTTGTCCTGTTTTCACACCCTGTATATTAACCGATCGTAACCAAAATCAATATGTTCCGAGGGTTTGTGGACCTCTACCTCTATGCCAAATTTCAAGTCGCTATCTTCAAAATTGCGACCTGTAAATGCCAAAAAACTGTAGCTTGTCCTGTTTTCACACCCTGTATAACAATTAGAACAAATGAGCAAAGGAACAAAAATATGTGTCTTACCGAATACTTTCATTTGACATCAAAAAATAGAAAAGTTCGTCCTTGTTTACACGGACAAAAATGCCAAAAACGCCAAAAAACGGTAACTTGTCCTGTTTTCACACCCTGTATATTAACCGATCGTAACCAAAATCAATAGGTTCCGAGGGTTCGTGGACCTCTACCTCTATGCCAAATTTCAAGTCGCTATCTTCAAAATTGCGACCTGTAATCGATTTCATCACATACACACACACACACGCACACACACACACACACACACACATACAGACAAAAAATCGAAATTTTTTTTTTCGATTACAAATCGATTGGTATAAGTTTCAGAGCGATCCGACGCACCGTTACGAAGTTTTTCTCCCGATTGGTCTCGCCCTATAGAAAGCCCTATATTATAGATAAGGGCTTTCTAACAAGATATACGGCTTTCTGAAGAAACGGGATGCCGCTTGTGCTTGGAGGGCAAAGAAACAATGGAGCATGTTTTATGCTATCTGGCAATGGAAAGAACTAGACAAACTCTCCACCCCCAGACAGCTATTCGATTACATGAAAGGGATTAAGCCTCTGGCCTAGTGGAATCTACAGATGTGAGCCACAACAGACCAAGGGTTGCCCAAATACACATACAATTACAAAATACAATAGTTAGTAAAGTTACAGTTCTATAGTTGATGATATATCATCTTCATTTTTATTGCTAATCAAAAATAATTTGGCTTCATGAAGCACTTTATCTAAAGTACTGAATATACTCAACCCGCACGTACTGATAGTTTTATATCAGACTTCCAGACTTGTCCGAACACAATGTTTTTTAATGAACAAATTTCCCACAAACACTTCAAGTCTTCTGACCTGACAGAAACACAGACATTTGCACACTTGGGTACCCTTCAGCTGGTTCATTTAAATAGAAAAAGGACGAGTTTCCTTTTCCTTTCAACTATCCATCCTCGAGTTCATTAATCTTGATATCAGCTTCATGTAGCGCAGTAAAAGATATTGCTTCATTTCGTTGTAAGTAGTTGCTCTATCCAAACTTTCAGCAATAGCCGAGGCAATAGCCCCTTTCCATTTCTCAACATTCAATCTGATCTTTCTGCGTTTAGTGTGGACATTCTCTTCATCAACTTTACTTAAATATGAAGGACATCTAGGTAGCTTACATGGAATCTCCCACAAGAAACCGTTTCGAAATATAATTATAATATCTACACGTTATAAAATAATTGAAAAAACTGACTGAAAAATATTAATGTAAACAAATAAATCGACCATCAATTTGGTTGTCGTATAGGTGGCCGTGCCCCGACCCGTGTTCCGTTTATCGATCCATCTGTGTTTTATTGTGTCGTGTGATTCGTATCGTATCTTGTGCACATTAAATTGTAATTTCAATTTAAAACTGTTTTTAGACATTTTTAGAGTGTTTGTGCTTTGAAAATAAACAGCAAATAAGCATATCCGCTTTAAAAAATAACCTCTGCAAGCGGCAATAATTTAAATCCAATAAACTACCGCCAATCAGGGGGATAACTTTATTGGCTGTTACATATATTTTCAACTAATCACAGAGCGTTTCTAACGATTGCGCAGTATGAACTTACTGAATGACAAAGACCGACTTATGGGAGTTTTAAATAGCTCCGTCTTTTAGTTGTGGCTTCAATTTTTGGTTTGGATTAGCGATATATTAGTTTATATATATATGATTCATACAGACAGAGAAGCGAGCGGCACGGCGGCGACTAGTTCTATAGGGTAGCACAAAAAAGTTCGGACGGTTGTTAGTCGTGACAGTATGGAGCTGTCAGGAGATTATGTTACGATATCTGTCAGTTAGACAACTGAACTTCCAGGCTACCTGATATTTCGAACTATTTGAAAAATAAATAAATAAATAAAATATTTCGAAACTATTTGAAAAATAAGTAGAAAATAATATAAAAATCAAATCGAATCAAATATGGTAATATATCAGTGTTAGTAGTAAAAAAAGTTCTATATATACCTCGGTTGAGAAGGCCATTATTAACCTCGCACATTATATAAAAGTGCTCGGTAAATAATGGCTTACTTCTCAACCTAGGTATATAATATACTATTATGTTTCTTAAAGTGACATAAAGAAGACCAAGTTAACTAATAAAACTATAATTTCTATACGTTTTCAAATATTTCATCGAATTAATCAAATTTCGCCAAACTCAAAAGAATGTTAGTCACTTCTAAGCACATTTGGCAACGTTGCAGTCCATGAAATAACCACAACGATTACGATAATACCTTCCTTATTTCTTCGTAATTAACGGAAACCGTGATCGTTAATAAAGTCAAGGTGATAACATTTTAGTACTGCGCATGCTCACAATAATGATAACGACATACTGAATACTGAAATAAGGGATTTAAAATCTCTATTGTGTTAACGTGTCATTCCTTTGTTTAACTGATAATTTTGAATTTTTAAGGAATTATATATTGCATTATTAAGATATTTTTGATTAACCAAAAATTTTAATTATTTCCCTTTTAATGAGATCCTTTATATTTTAATCATTCAGTTTGAAACTCTTTTCAAAAAATTGCGACAAAATTCTCGTTTTAAGGTGCGTCTAGACTGCTAACAAAGCCATATTCCAGATAAACCCATACCAGATGCAAAAGATCGGCAAATTCCTCGCCAGCCAACTTTAACCTTGACGTGGTGGTTATACGCGGCCTGCACCAAATAATCTGGATATAATTATAGAATTGTTCTTCAAAATTAAAATAGTTGGTCTGCACCAATTAAATGAAAACGTGTTTTGTTGGTGGAATGGTTCAGGAAAAATAAAAATTTGCAATAGCCGTTCACTTCATTTTTTCCCAACAGACGGTCATGGAAATCTTGTGTTATTATGGCTGCACTGACTTTTACAGAAATTCCCTTAATACGCTGTATGCCGATTTAAGGTTATTTTAACATTGAAAATGTTTCTGTTATCCTAATTTAGGGCCTCAAATAGTGAAAAAGTACATGCTACATTTGCCACATGACGTCATACTCGTGAGAAATCGTGTTGGTTTGTTTATTTAAACTTAAACTTGATCATAAGGTATCGTAATCCGTTCAAATAACTAAAATAAATTGGAACTAACTGAAACTAATCGAAAGTTGATTGAACGACTAACCAAAACTAGCCAAAAGTAACCAAAAGCACCAAAACTGGCTAAATCGTATCGGAACAGGTTACAAACATTAAAATAAGTTAAAACTAACTGAACGAGCCAAATTTTAAGGACTAACCAAAACTAACCAAAAACATTAAATTTGATTAAAACATATCGGAACGGATTCAAACGACTAATATAAATTGGAGCTAGCTAAAAGTAACCGAAAGTTGATTAAATAACTAACCAAAAGCAAATAAGAGCACCAAAACGGGCTAAAATGTATCGGAACAGATTCAAAATATTAAAGTAAGTTAAAACTAATCCAAATTAACCTAGTATTGGCGGCTAACCTAAACTAACCAAAAACATTAAAATTGGTTATAACGTATCGGAACTAGTTCAAATGATAAATTAATTTAAAACTAACTGAAATCAACCGAAAATTGATTGAACGACTAACCAAAACTAAACAAAAGTATCCAAAAGCACCAAAAAAGCCTAAAACGTATCGGCACAGATTAAAAATATTAAATTAAGTTAAATTTAACCGAAGTCTGGCGACTAACTTAAATTGACCAAAAACATTTAAACTGGTTGTAACGTATCGCAACTCGCAACTGGTTCAAATGACGAAAATAAATTGGAACTAACTGGAATTAACCGAAAGTTGGTTAAACGTCTAACCAAAAGTAAACAAAAGCACCAGAAAAGACTATTTTTTAGTTAGTTTTAATTTAGTTTAGTCATTTGAACCAGTGCCAATACGTTATATCCAATTTTAGTGTTTTTGGTTAGTCAGTAATATTCGGTTAATTTGTATTAGTTTTAACTTACCTCCATAGTTTTAATCTATTTCGATACGTTTTAGCCCGTTTTGGTGCTTTTAGTTACTTTTGGTTGGTCATTCAATCAACATTCGGTTACTTTCAGCCAGTTCCAAGTTATTTTAGTCAGTTGAACAGGTTCCGATACGTTATAACCAATTTAAACGTTTTTGGTTAATTTTAGTTAGTCGCCAAAATTCGGTTAATTTGGGTTAGTTACTTATTTTAATACCTTTAATCAGTTCCGATAGGTTTACCTCTTTTTGGTGTTTATGGTTACTTTTGATTAGTTTTGGAGTCATTCAATCAGCTTTCGGTCAGTTTTAGTTAGTTTTAATTCATTTCAGTCATTTGAACCGGATCCGATACGTTAAAACCAATTTTATTGTTTTGGTTCATTTTAGTTACTCGGCAAAATTCGGTTAATTTGGGTTAGTTACTTATTTTAATACCGTTTATCAGTTCCGATACGCTTTAGCCCTTTTTGGTGTTTATGTTTACTTTTGATTAGTTTTGGTTAGTCATTTAATCAGTTTTCGGTTAGGTTTAATTTTTTTCAGTCATTCGTCATAACCAATTTTAATGTTTTGGTTAATTTTAGTTAGTCGCCAAAATTCGGATAATTACAGTTAGTTTCAACTTACCTTAATAATTTTAATATGTTCCGATATGTTTTAGCCCTTTCTGGTGCTTTTGGTTAGTCTTGGTTAGTCGTTCAATCAACTGTCAGTTAATTTCAGTTAGTATTAATTAGTATTAATATGTTTCCGGTACGTTATAAGAAAATTTAGTGTTTTTAGTTATTTTTGGTTAGTCACCAAAATTCGATTAATTTGGGTTAGTTTTAATATTTTTAATCTATTTCGATACGTTTAGCCCGATTTGATGCTTTTACTTACTTTAGGTTAGTTTTGGTTAGTCGTTCAATCAACTTTAGGTATAATTCAGTTAGTTCCAATTTATTTTAGTCATTTGAACCGGTACCGAGACGTTAAAAGCATTTTTAATGTTTTTGGTTAGTTTTGGTTAGTCACCAAAATTGGGTTAATTTGGGTTAGTTTGAACGTACTTTAATATTTTTAATCTATTTCGGTGCATTTTAGCCCGTTTTGGTGATTTTTGGTTACTTTTTATTAATTAGTGGTTCAATAAACTTTCGGTAAAGTTCAGTTAGTTTTAATATATTTTAGTCATTTGAACCGGTTACGGTACGTTATAAGCAATTTTAATATGTTTGGTTAGTCGCCAAGATTCGGTTAATTTAGGTTAGTTTTAGCTTAACATTTGTAATCTGTTTTGATAAGTTTTAGCCCGTCTTGGTGCTTTTAGTTACCTGGTTAGTCATTCAATCAACTTTCGGTTACTTTGAGTTAGTTCCAAATTATTTTAGTCACTTGAACCGGTTCCGATACGTTATAATCAAATTTAATGTTTGTGGTTTGTTTTCGTTAGTCGCCAAATTTCGGTTCATTTTGGTTAATTTTAAACTTTAATTTTTGTATCCTGCTCCGATAGGTTTTAGCCCGTTTTGGCGCTTATGGTTAGTTTTGGTTAGTGGTTCAATCAACTTTCGGTTAATTTTAGTTATTTCTAATTTATTTTAGTTATTTGAACCGATTCCGACACGTTATAATCAAATTTAATGTTTTCGATTAGTTTTGGTTAGTCGCCAAAATTCGGTTCGTTTTGATTAGTTTAACTTACTTTAATTTTTGTAACCTGTTCCGATACGTTTTAGCCCGTGTTGGTGCTTTTGGTTAGTATAGGTTAGCCATTCAGTAAACTTTCAGTTAGTTCCAATTTATTTGATCCGATTCCGATACGTTATAATCAAATTTAGGTTTAAATAAACAAACTAACACGATCTCTCACGCGTATGACGTCAGGAACGTGGCAAATGTAGCATGCACCTTTTCACGATTTGAGGCCTTATACTAGGAAAACAGAAACATTTTCAATGTTAAAATGCATTTTTAGATTGTCGGACATGCAGAATTGATTGGTTAAAACAAAAGTTCCGATATCCGACACTGTATAACATTGTTGGATTTAAAAAAGATTTAACTATAACATTGTATCTGCCAGTTTTGAGATTGAATCGAATTTCGTGCTCATTCGATTTTAGAATATGCAATAATTTTGAAAATAAGTGTGCTGGAATGCGCATTAAACAACATTTATACATACCTTTCAGGCTCGCGGGATAATTAAAATAATGATTTTAGGCCACCGCTTCTAGTAGAACAATTCAAATAAAGGCACTTATAACCAGGCATTTTTAACAAAAATAAAATAAAAATTAATTATTTTTCGTAACGCTCTCGGACTAAACCAAATGACTAGCGTGGCTCGCGTTTAGAATCACACTAGACTTTGCCCTGACTATTTCTTGGGATGGCTGGCCATCTCAAGGAGGCGGAGCTTTAAACGAATTCTTGTTTCATGCGTTAGGTGGGAGGTTTCGCATCTGGTGTGGGTTTATCTGGGGCCATATTAAGATCTGTTTGTGAAAAGAATTTGTTTCTCGGATTAAAATACAATTTGTCTCAGTGGAGAAGTCAACAAACAAAATTTTAGATATTGTGCAACTGAGAACCCTCTTTGGCACAGGGAAGTACATACACAATATCGTCAAAATGTAAACGTATATGCTGGCATGGGTAACAAGGTTATAGGACCATATTTTTTTTTACGAATCACTAACATGACAAGTGAGTTATTATGGTATCAGCATGATGCGGCGGCGCATGTCAGAAGATATTTGAATGGCGTCTGGCGATGGATATGGAATGGACACTAAGGTCTCCGGACTTAAATCCGCTAGACGTTTTTCTTTGGGGTTATGTTAAGAACATGATATACAAAAATATGCCGGACAGTATTCAAATCCTTAAAGACTGAAACATTTCTCGCCTCTGGCACTGCAGGGCTGTCAATGGTAGCTATTTTCAACATTTACTGAAATAGTTAAATATTGTATACTAAGTTATGTTCGATGTTACATTCTCAATTAATAGTAAATTACCATTCGCCATTCTTTAGTTGTTTGATAATATTAAAAAATTTAAATCGCAACAGGCTTAAGACAGAAAAGTACAAGACGTTTGATTAATCATTAGATTTTACATTGCTTTAAAAGAACAAAACCTTGAATATGCGTTTATTAATATCTAGAAAAATCTAAATTTAACTTATTATGTTATGCTATATGAAATACATCTAGAATTTTTCGTAGAGTCTACAGTCTGTGAGTCTACAACACTCCAAAAAATTGGGGCATTTGAGTGGGTATTGATGGGCATATCTCGTTTGTATATTATCTCCTACACTGTTTTTGCTCTACATCAACGATCTCTTACAAGGTAAACAATTCTATTTACAGCTTTGTAGACGACAGCACTCTTATATCCTCTTATCATATTGCGGACTTCAATGACCGCTGCTCGTTCTCAACGCGAACGAAAAAATCAGATTGCTGTCATCAATGAGGATATAAACGACATCGTGGAATGGGGTGAGGAAAACAATGTCCAGTTTAACGCAGGAAAGAATCAAGTCTATAAGGTCCAGATAAGACCATCTCTTGAATACTGTTCCCATGTGTGGAGCTCGGCACCCAAACACTTGCTCAATATATTAAATCCCATACATAGTAGAGCAGTCCGTCTGGTGGATGACCCAGAGTTGACTAAAGACCTTGATAGTCTTGAACATCGAAGAAAAGTGGTGGCCCTATCTCTTTATTATCGACGCTAGTACGGAAGGTGTTCGAACGAGCTGGCACCTATGATCCGCCTAGAGTTGTGCCAAACAGAAACACCTGTGAGACACAAGCTGCTCATCAACATACATTCAGTTTCGAACACCTATGACGTCCCTGTTGCGGGACTCCTTTGTTTGGAATGGACTTCCGAGTAACCTTTTTCTCGATAACTACAACCTACTGCGCTTTAAGTCCAACGTCCACCGTCTCCTCTGCACACGCACCGCTCGTTGAGTAATATAGGATTTTCCTTTTGTGTGTGTCGAACATAAAAAAACTTTTCAGTTCATTTTTAAAATTGTCAGATTACAAGCGTTATTCCGGACCTCATCCTTTTGATTCTAAGTTAAATGGGAAAATCCTGTTTTTATGTTAGCAATATCGATTTTTCAAGAGTTATTTCTGGGGTAAAATTAGGACCTAAGCTTAAAGTTGATCTTACGTGGTCAGGAATTTCTCTGTAAGTAAGGTTTTCAATCCAGTTCGTCTCCCGAAAACAACAAAATTAACTTTCTAGATATTACACTGCATCATAATAATAAATTAGAAACAGAATGATACACGAAGAAAACATGGTCTTCGAGATACCTTAATTTTGAATCACATCACCCGATCTCGCAAAAGAAATCGGTAATTATTGGATTAGCGGATCGAGCCATTGAGTATAGAGACGATCCAATTAAAAAAACAAAAGACGCATTAAAACTTATAACACTACAGAAACTAACATTTAAACCAATAAAAATAATTTAAAAAATGTTTCGTTTCCCTTCAGACCCTACAAAAACCTTTTAATAATCATATAAACGTTTGCTATAAATCACAACTTTCTGACTGCTATTTTCTCTAAATTAAAAACTAAAACCCATTATAACAAGAAAAGTAACATTGTTTATCAAGTTCCGTGTTTGGACTGTGGCAGAGCCATCCAAAAACACGCTCGCCATTAATGATAAGAAAGATATAAATAACTTGAGCAAAATTTACCTGTAAGTTTTTGTAAAATGTGTGCAAATGTTTGTTTACATTTTGAAAAATGCATGTTGCCTCCGAAACGTTAATGTGTTTAAAAATTAAACGGCTTCTTTGAAATAAAGACCGCTTTCCTTTCGCAAGCGATCTTACGCCTAGAAATTCAAATAAAATACCTATATAATAATATATTCAATCGACAATTGCCCTTAAACAATTTGTCTAAATTTCTAAGCAACATTCTGAACAATATAGTAAACAAAACTACATCGTATTTTAAAGCCTCTTGGCATTAAAATGGTATATTAAGATACTAGTTGTAAAAGAGCATATTTTTTCGCACGAGCACGAAGTTAGGACAGAGAACTTATAACTGTTATGCAGTATTCACATCATGTGTACTAAAGACCGTGTCCCAGCTGGTCTGTTTCAGGTCATGTTTAAAGGATAAAATTTTTGTTTTTCTTTTTGTATACTGACTATTATATAATCAATACAAAGCAGTTGATAATCGCTAATAAGTTCGAAACGGTGCATCACAGACCCATGCTCTTATATATCGTTGGATTTGCCTTTGAAAAGCCTACTCAATAATGTAATAAAATATTGGGTGTTTCATTTTAAAAAATGTAACTTTGTTTGACCGTATATAAAAAAGTGACGATTAAACAAAACAAAAAAAAAATAAATATCATTTTACCAGGAACAACTTTTGTATTTAATTTTTTTAGCAGCCCCCGTAGTTTTCCAGATAAGGTATAGGCCCCTCTTAAACGGACCGCCCTGTACCCGGTGGCCAACTAAGAATGGCACTCGGCTATATCTCGTATAAGTAATTGTCGTAAAGACACGGTAAAAAGATTACAAGTAAAGCGGTCAAGAGAAAATGTTCGAAATTATTTTTAAGATCCCAAAATGGCCGTCGGGGAGCGTAATAGCCATCTTAAATTTTAAAACCCAGTTTTTGGAAAATTTTCTTCAATTAAAGGAAAGTGTTGGACCATTTTCGGGTTAGTTTGGGTTAGTCAATGTCAATAACTTCAAAACGGCTAAACGGATCTTAATAAGCTTGGAGTCGGTCAAACGGGCTTTCCTTAGGCTATCAACCGTGCCCTGAGTGGGGTGATTGCGATTTCTTACCTAGCAGCTAAAGGGCGTTTTTTGACATAGCCGGAAATAAATCAGATTTTCTCAAAAAACTTAAATACAACGATACCACTCTTTTTTAAACAAAATACACCCAAACGAGAGCCTAATACTTCACTGAAAACCGCATCTCGATATCTCTTACCTAACCGAAAATATAAGTAAAAGAAATAAAACTCGAAAAAAAACTGATTTTGGGATAGTTTTTCGGCAGACCCGTTGCTATTGTTACGTTTTCCCGGGGATTCTGAACGAAATTACAACTTTTACTATTTTAAACTAATACTCTCTTTATTCTATATTACTGTGTACAATTAAACACACTAATCTTATAACTGTACAACTATTAGTTCTTTACAATTCAACGCTCAATGATTAACTAACTCAACACGCTTTCTGCCTGCTACTTATATACAGCCTACAATCTTTCACGAATACTTCGGAAGAAGCGAGGCCACTCTATATGATTCTCGACCAGGGAATCGAGATAATTCCACAGTTCCTGAATCTTCGCGGCCGGCGATGACTCCTACATAGACGCGGCAAGGCCAGTTCTATAGGGTAGCACAACAACATTCGGATGATTGCTAGCCGTGACATTATTAAATCCTAATTATCATTATTTTACCACAATATATATTATTTTACTCCTAAAACAGCAATATAATATTTAATATCTCAATAATAATTAATGTTCATTCAATATGAATATTGATTGCCCTTATGTCCACACAAAATTCGAACTTATTAAAGAAAGCAAGTACCACCTATGCTTTAGAAAACTTAATCGCAAAAATTATAATGACAATACCTAAATGTTGATCATATTAAGATTGCAGCTATTTATAGTGTATGGGACCTTATTTGGAAAAAATATTAATTTTTCACCTGTAGATGTGTTTCATATATTTCGTGCTTATTTTCAATGCAATGATAATTAGGGATGGCAACGATGCATGGATGTTTTTAAAACTTTATCACGATTTTGAATAAAACATTTAATACACTGGTTATTTTTAAGGGAAAAAGGTATTACTTGTGTGATATCGATTAAACCGCCTGGTCTTCAAGAAATTCGAACTTTGATCATTGAATGCACTCGGACTTTATGATATCTGCCAACGTTATTCATTTACTAACCCAAGTAGGCTTGACCATTGACAAAAGTAATATTATTTAACGAATATTTTAATTAAAAAATAACAGATTTGCAAGAATAAAACAATAATAGCAAATATTAGTTTTCGTTCTGCAAACAAAAATTATCAGGAAATCAGGAGATGTTATGTGTAAGAATTAATATGCAGATATTTTCGGTATCTGTTAATCAGTCAAAATATGAAGAAAATCTTAATTCTACAGTTGGTTATGTCTGGTAAACCCTTTAGCGGTCATTTTGGAAACTTAAAAATAATTTCCAGTGTTTTCCCTTAAGCGTTTTTACCCAAAGCTCTATGATAACTAGTTTTTGAGATATAGCCGGCTATTCTAAAAAGGAACTTAAGGATATTATAGTGACCAGTGAATCTCGGATTTTAGAGAATTTACAAGCAAAAATTAAGGGCTTGGAAGAAGAAAATACAAAATTAAAAATATCTCGTGAACAGTTGGAAATAAACAAGGAAAAGATCAATGTCATGATTTTTGGCTATTAGGTATTAAATGATATTCCAATGTTTTGCCACGATTTTAGCAAGGTGCTAAAAGTAAGTCTCAATGAAGTAGACATAAGGGATGCGTATTGTGTCGGAAACAATGAAAATTGTCTTATCAGGCTTGAGTGGGTGACTTGCTTCAGAAAGAGGCAGATTTTGGGTAATGGAAAAAATTTAAAGGGTACAGAGATCATAAGAAACAGCAAGAAGAGCTTAAGGTTCTCAGAAAGCATCTTAAAATCGTTCGCGAAACAGAACCTGACACAAACAGTTACCTAAGGGGTAATAAACTCTACATAGACTTTAAGGGATACACCTTAAAAGAACTAGAGGAAGGAGCATACATAATTAAACCTCAAAGAAGACTCACAAATAGCGCCCCTCCATCCCCTCGCCTAAAGTTGACCAGAATCTCGATGACGAGGTCATACTCAATATCGATCAAGGGGACAAAAGTTTGGCTAAAGAAACTGGGAACAACCAAACTTTCAATCCTCTTGTGCCACTTCTATCAATGCAATCAAGCCTCAGGGTTCAAAACCAAGAAATCTGTCTAGCTTATCGATAGATGGCAAAGTGATAACTAGATCGAATAACAAAAAATAGTTATTTTACTTAGTTTATGCCTTGTATATAGTGTCATCGAGCAAAAAAAAATCATATTTATGTATAGTAAGTATCAAAACTTGAGTTGTCAAGAAAAAGTGTATATATAAATGCATAAGTGTATATAACATGAAATACAAAATATAATAAAATGGATACATACCTAAGATAAGTAGTTTAGGCAAAAATTTTGATAATTTTAGTTTGTTTTTAAGCACAATAGAGGTTAGCTTCGATGTAATAGTGTTTGCGGAGACACATATACAAAATAACATCTTAGAAACAATTTTTGTTAGAAAATTATGATATTTTATACAATAATGGAAATTTAAACAAAAACGATGGAGTTATCATATATATTAAATCCAAAATAGAATATCATTATTCTATAGTACCTTTAGCAGATATAAAAATACTGGAAGTAAACATAAATAACAAAAATTTTAAAATCTGTCACTGCAATTTATAAGTCGCCAACTATGGATGAACCGCATTTTAATCGAGAATTATTTGGTTATTTAAGTAATAAACAGAAAACAAATTTTCACATATTAGTTGGGGATATAACATAATTTTGCTGAGTGGTCTGGACTACATTGAGGAATATCAAAACATACTACTAGCTTCTTTTAACTTTGTTTCTTACATAAACAAAATAACGAGACCACGATCAAAAACACGTCTAGATAATTTCTTATTTAAGCTCCGGCAGATCAAAGGACTATTAACTCATTTGTTTTTGAAAGCAATGTAA